>CANUEX010119186.1:0-28249 GCA_948099535.1 Jatropha multifida | reverse complement strand
TTATTCAATAAATTTTCGGGCGAACCAAAATGATTTTCGATCCCCATAATATTACATGGCGTAATATTATTGGCTAATAATTTACAATTTAAATTTAAATGGGAATGTTTCGAAATAAAAATTTCAGGGTATTATAAGAAGGAATTATGATATTTTCTAAAAAAGCCTTAATTTTAATTTGGAATTCCTAATATATCATATTAATTAACTTTTTTTATGCATTTTGATCAGAAAAAATAATTCTATTCATCCTTTTAGAAATCCTTTTTGATTGTATTTTTTATGCCTTTTAATAAAAAATAGATTCCATTTATACTTTTGAATATCCTTTTAATTTGATTTTATATGTATTTTAGTTCAAAAAAATATGTATATGTATATATATTTTTATTTGATCTTGTAATATTATTGTCCATTGATTTTCATAATTGATAGTTTTTCATGTTCTTAATCATACATTCTCAGGCTATATTGCTTTTTACCAGGTGAACTGAAAACCTTAATTCAACTATGAAAATAGAACTTAAATTCTATTAATTTATTGTGTTCTGAATTTTTTAAAATATGATTAAACACTTTATTATTATAATATATTAGTTAACTGGAGAGAAATTAAAATAAAAATTTTTAAATATATTATTTCTTTTTAATTTTTTTTGGAGGGAACGATGTACACTTATTTGAATCATTTACATATTACTGTATTTTTTAATTTTTTTAAATTTAACAAAAGGAGAAGAAGTATGAAATTATATTATTTGACTAATATAAAAAAAGAGACTTTTTCTTTTTTAATCTAATGAAATCTTTTTGAAAAAATAGGCTATAAATGTTTGAATTTGATATCATTTTTATTTTCAACTTTTTTATATTAAAAATGAAACAAAGAGGAAATTCAAGAACTCTATTTTTATTCAATATTTTATTCTTTTATTTTTGAAATTTATAGAATTTTATTTTATTTTTCTATGATTTAATTGGATATAATAGATATAAAGATAATTAGACATTTAAAATTTTAATGTTTTTTTAAATATTTTTATATATGACTTTATAATTTTTGAATTTAATCTCATTTATGTTTTCTTTAAACTTGATAAAATACACTTCATCACCAATATTATTGTGTATAACTTTACATATTAATTTTTATGTGGAGTTGAGAACTTTAAGCAATTTATTTTTGGATATTGTGCAAAGACAGGATCCAAAATATTACATGCTATTGATGAAATTTTAATTTAATTTCATCCGATAAAAATATATGATGTAGAGATCAATGTCATGTCTTATATGGTGGCTATGTAAAGTAAGTCTTGATTTATTAGCTTAATGTTATAGTATCGTCCAATTATAGAATATTTTGTGGTATGATAAATGCAAATTTATAGTGATTTTGTATAATTAGTTAACAATAAAATTATATATATATATATATATTATTAAAGAGAGAAACAAAAATATCATTTTCATTTCAATTAGATATTATAGTATAATTTGATTGTATATATAAAATGCAACATTAATTAATCATTGTATTTATTTTAATCTAAACAAAAATTTATACGTTAATATTATATAAATCAAAATTAAATGAATATATAACGAGAATGCACGTTATAAAAAAACTAATTAAAAATAAAACTGTAAATAAAAAAATATTTTTATCATGAAGATTTTCTCAATATGATTAGTTGTTGAAACTGCAATTTCTCAATATCATTGGTTGTGAAGACACTTTCCAGCAGGTGGGTTGTACTGGTTTTGTATTTATTTTTCTTTTTTTTATTATTATGGCAATTTAGTTATTAGTTGTGTTAAAAATTTTAAATAATTTCTGATGTTTTTCTGTTTGGTGTATATGATATTTTGATTAGGTTCTTTCTATTTAAGTTATTCGGATTAGATTGGATATAAATGAGAGGTCTAATAGCTTAAGATAGTACTTGGAAAAAATAAAATTTTCCTGAATCATATAATTTAATAAAATTATTTTTGCTGATAAAAGAAAATATGGAATTCCACTGGTTTTAATAAAATGAGAAATGATTAAAATTTTTTAAAATTCAAAGAACTTCCGCTAATATTTATCTCTTTATTTAAAATATAGAGAGTAAAAAGTTGGAGTTTGAATTTTTTTTCATCCATCATTAATAAGTTGGAGTAAGAATTATCCAATGAAAATATAATCTATTTGGTAAAATAGAATCATATATTTCGTGCAATTTTAAAGTTGTGTCTTAATATATCTTATGTACATTTGTTGTGTAGTCTCCATTCGTAATAATTTAAGCTGTATACAACATTATGCACGTAGTTGAAAACCAGGCCCAATGTCATAAGGGACTGAAAAGGTTTTTCTTTATATTTTCTACAGAAATACTCGTGTCATGGATTCAAACCAAGCTGAAATGCTTGCAATCTTACAAGCATTGGAGATTCATGCTTGTCTTCAATATAGCTCTATCCCTTTAATTATCAAATCGGATTTAAAAACCGATGTTTTATGGGCTACAAGTTAATTTTTAACGCCTTGGCAATGGTATGCAATCAGACTATTCTCCTCTTATCCGGACATAGTTTTTGAGGGTATATAGAAAAAAGCCTACTGGCCTGGTTATAGACTCTTGGTTCCCACTTGCTCGAACTATTGTATTCATGCTTAAAAAGGATTAGTCTCTCATCTACCGGTTAAACGGGAGATAGAAGGACACCCTTGTTAAAATAAAAAAAAAATAAAACTTTTGAGAAATATTATATATCTAATAGATGAATCATCAATACAACGAACTGCAAGAACTACATGTTTGAATCAAGATTTCTAAAAAAAATAATTAGCCATTAACACAATATTTGCACTTGCAAGGGCAAGACTTCTAAAAACTAATTGACTCGTTTATCTTCCTGAAAGAATAAATTACAACAGGTTGATCTCATTCAATACCAGGATGCACGTTTTAACCAGCAGTAGTTGCAATTTGGTCATCATTATCATCCTTCCTGGCTATTTCAACCACATTAAGAACCTCTTCCGGTAAAACCACCCTGAAAACAGCATAGTGATGATTCAAGCTTTTCTCTCCCTGTAGTCTGTGAACACTGCCCAATGCACCAGCATTTGGATTGGGGAAAGCATAAAATATCCGCCTAATTCTTTGATGAACAAGGGCCATTGCACACCTTCCATGAAAAAGCTCAATATGAGAAAATTTATTATTAGAATCAAACTGAAGTGCTAAAGAATGTACAAGTTCTGCCTACAGATGAAGATAAGGCTGACAGAGTCATAGCATCAGAAACTTACATGGTACATGGCTCCCAAACCAGAAAGATGTCATAACCTGTGCATAGATAGGGTCTCACTGCTGTTGCTTCATTATGAGCATCCATTTCTTTCCCATTCTCGACCTAAGCAGGATCACATAAAGTTGACACGCATTTCAACCATCACCAAAGAAAATGCAAGGGAAATGTCAATGCCATAGTAGGTGATTAGCACTTGCCCTTTGACTATAGAAGAAGCATAATGCATTTTAAAAAATTACAAATCAGTGACCCTCCTCTTTAGCGGTTCCCAAAACAAACCCAATTTCACAAGGTTGCCCCATATATACAGAAGATAGATTTAACTTACATTTGCAATGTTTGTCTTTTGTCTTTTTGCCGGAGAATCTGCACAAGAAGGCAGCATTGGTTTCACTTCAAAAGCCTTTTCCTTAGAAAAAGGGAAGAGATTCCTATCCCTTTCTGCAGAAGATTCAATAGCAACAATAGCAGCATGTCGTAAAGGATGCCAATTAAAAGAACCTTGCTTATTTAATTGTTGCCCAGACCAATGCCAAGGGTTCAAACAAGAAACGGCATTACATGAAGTTTCAGGTTTATCATGTGATTGCAGACTGTTTGGAATTGCAGTTGTATGACTTGCTACACTGTTGGAATCAGGATCTAAAGGAGAAACTGGTTTTTTAAAGTGCCTACGTTCAGTGTGATTCTCTTTATGACGTGAATAGATCTGATCACATCCGCTTGCAATAATTTGCTGAACTGAAGGATCCACTATAACTGCAGCATTGACAATCTGCAGAAATGCAAACAAAAGACAAATTCAGACATGAAAAGTGCTATACTAAAACTAGTAATCTGTGAAATGATGATGCCAGCAAGCATCATCTCATTTATAATAGAGAGCTGTGTTCATTTAGTGTTATCAGTTGGCCGTTCATGGCAAAGCCAAGAATTGCCAAAAGCCAGTTACAAATCACACTATGCTTCTGCTTTGAATCCAAGGAAAAATAACGAAGTCCAATGTCAGACTAGTCAGTGGAGTCGAGCCCAACTTGTGCAATTGTAACTCGAGTATTGCCATTCGACTCTCAGAAACTTTTAAGGTAAATAGGATGTGCTACCTATCTTGGCAGTTAAATTAACATTAGCTTGACATATCACTACCTCCATAAACTTATTTCAAAGAAGAAACTAAATAGTTACCAAACCATCACCAGATTTTGACAGGCCAGTAGCCACTTTCATGAAGTTGAAAACAGATTGCGAGTCCTCTTCACCAAATCCAGTAATGCCATCAATATTGCTGTAATTGGAGGAAAGAAAAATAAAAAAGAATTAGTACAAGGGAAAACACACTTATTTTGATGTATCCTGTGAAGAAATGCTTCAATATAAACTATAGAAAAGGAAGAACCAATCCTATAGAAAGAATTGAAAATATAACATTCTATGATATTCCATGTATGTCATTAGTTTGGCACTTCATTTACAACTATTGCAACAACAGCTAAAGACACAAATAACTAGGAAAAACTTGAAATGTGATCAAACGTCAAAAACTATACTACACAAACTTTAATACTCCATTGATATTAAGTTAACTAATAAGACGGTTACTTATATTGGTACAGTCTCCTCAATCAAACGCATTGTCAGCTGAGCAAGCAGGATAACAATCAAATCTTCAGTCGATCAAATGTTTGCTATCTCTTAGGGGCCGGATATTCTTTTCCTCCATTTTGCTTGGTTGAAGACCAAAGTTCAGAATAGACATTGCCCCACAGAACCTTCCCTATGTTTTAAAAAGACAAAGTAACCACCAAGCTTGAAGATCAAAATTACTAAATTAATTGAACTATTATCTCATAATTTGATCAGCATCTATAACCTAATTACGTCATCATTTGATTCATTTTTCTCCTTTGACAACAGTTCACTCAATTTTAGTTTTCATGCAAAGCATGCAACCTGTAGAAGTTGTAGCATTATAAATCCCTCTTCACTGCTTCCATATCATTAAGGTCTAGTACTACAGCAGATGATAGCAAGATAACTTTGTTTCAAGTATCTACGATTCGAATCCTTAGTAAAACTTATAGTGAGATAGCATATAAATTATAGAGAAACGAGAAGGAAATAATCATTAGGGAAACATTATAGTGAAATAGCATAAAACTTACTAGGTAGGTGGATGGAATGATGTTGGCCAAAACTTGCATTGTTCTTCCCACTCTTCTTTAGTCGTTGCAGCATATTTGCAAATCTGGAATTGTTAAAGCCCATATGTAAGCTATGACTGCCTTAACTATCTCAAAGGCAATCTTAAAAGTTTAAAAGCAAATAACCGCCACTATTTCAGATAAGAGGAATTTGTAACAGGAATAGGGAATGACTAATAAACAAGAGTTTCCATATCATGAACTAATCTAAAAAGTATGACCTTTTGCTTTGGAAACATGATTTACAAATTTCAGAGATTCTAGAACTTAGATAATTCATTTCTCTAGCTGTCATTATAAAAGCATCTAACAGTTTGATACTTCATCAAGAACAGAAAATGTAAAGATATCTAGGCAGATGTCACCACTTTAAATTGTCTAAAGGGGTATCATTTTGATAAATAAGCAAACAAATTCACAATTTAGATTGTATCCATGTATGGTTATTGCAAAGAAATAGAGGCAAAAGAAGTAAGAGATTGAAATCACGATGTTGCCCCTAATTTTATTCATTAGTATTTGAAAAAATATGACATTCTAATGGTCACAAGCAACAATTATGATGTTCCAGGACAATACAGAATAATAGATTTTAATTATTTGCACAAGAAATCAGAGAGAATGATGTTGGACATCATCAACATTGAAGAAAGCTATCAGACATTAATTCAGGCATTGACCAATAAGAACAACTTACTATTTAATCAACTTTTTGAAGAAGTTACTCAAGTAACCATCACCTAAGACAATACATAATGATCAAAATAAGTTTACTGTAAACTTCCTTAAAACTTAGTCATCGGGCAAAGCCAATAAAAAGGAACACAGCTTTCAAAAAACCGAGCAATTTGTCTATTTTGCACCTATTGTTACTAATGCTACATTAAGAATTTGACTAATCTAATCACATGACAGCAATTAAAACTAATGTTATAAGTCTTAAGGTTCTCCACCCCAATCATCAGATCTGCATTCAGTTAATCACCAATTCAAAGAAGTTTTCTCCACACTCTTCTTTCATATATCATAACTCAATCCACAAATTTAAAATAACTGAGAACATCATTGTTCCACTACTATATTAAAAGCCAAAGTAAAATATAAAATTATAGTTGAAGAACTTTACATGGTTCTTCGTTAATAAACCTCTAATCAGATAAGCCTACAAATTAAGAAAGCAAGGATACTCAAACTGCACTCTAACCCTTGATTTTGAAAATCAGCAGAAAGTATGAATCCAAGAAATATGTGGTTCTAAAAGGAATCAAGTATTAAAAAAAAAAAAAAGAAAAAGAATAACCCACTTTTGTAATAAAAGGACTCAACTGGTAAGAATTGATTAGCTCTTGCACATCAGGTGGCAAGTTGTTCAATTGATTGTCGTCCTCATAAGCTAGGCATAAGATAACTAACAGCTGCATTTTCCCTGAAAAAAAAATTATGAAACATAGTCAATATGCTTACATAAGTACGGTGTTGCATACCAAAGGGAAAAAAAAGAAATTGAAACAACGTCTGAAAACTAACAGTCATTTCAGATAAAACGTAAAATACTAAGAACCATGACAACAAAGCACTCTTAACTCTGGAAATCAGCAAATTTATTCAATTACATAGCCACATAAAACAAACTTGGTTGATAAATATGGTTATACATCGTTAATGTACTTTAGCGGCCTGTGTAAATGTGTCCTACGGCTAAGGCTTAAAAATTCAATTTAATTTTTTAAATTATCACAATGGAGAGAAAACATAATTGAATTATCACCAAAAGCAAGACAATCCTTATAGAATTCTTAAAATAATGTTAGCTCCTAGTTATTTCATAAAGCTTTCCCCAAAGGAACATACATGCCATGACCAACCAATGAATGAGCCATACTAGGAAACAACTAAAAAATGCATTGCTACAAAAGTTCGTTTAGCTTGTCAAACTTTTCTTGAGAATCAACCAGAAATAAGTTCAAATAATGCAAAAAGTACAAAATCAAATATCAAATCAATAATTAGACATAAACAAGTATACGAGAATAATAAAACAAAATCATCACCTTCAATATGTCTCTTCTGTATGCGCTTCACATGGCGGAGATTTTCAAGTGGAGCTACCTGATTTAAACGCCTATTCCAACAAAATTACCCAAAAATCACACCATATCAATCTTAAAATAAGTAAATAAATAAATAACAGCCTCTTCACAAATGCTAAATCTGAAGAAGATAAGAGCTCAACCTTATAAGAGTATTTGCAACCTTAGGCTCGATCAATGACGCAAAAGCATTCACTATATGTTGCAAAAAAAAAAGTGAAATCAGTTATTTAAGAAAAAAAAAAAGGAGAAATGTGTTCATATTGAAGAAGTAAATGAAAGCAAATTTAGCTTTTGATAATCTGACCAGTGGGTTGCTGGTTAGGAGGCACCGGTGGCTTGTCAGGTATGTGGATGATTTTCCACGTAACCGTCTTCTCCTTCATGGTTGGTTGTTTGGTCTGCAAATTTTCAGGGAAAAAAATTTGGATGCGCTAGGGCTTTAGAATAGAAACCGAGGGAAGAGGTTTAGTGGCGAGCCGTTTAGATTGTAAGAAGCCGACGTCGTTTAGATTGTAAGTTCCCTTACAAAATTATGAATTGTTTTATCACGTTTTTATGCTTGACGTCTAATTTGTATAACATTTCTTGATATTAAAATTTTAAGCTATAACATTTTTTTATTCGCAAATTTACTATATTATAAAAATAATTTAATTTCTCAAACATTAATATAAAGTAAAGGAATAATTATGATAAGTTAATCAGTGTGCATATAATTCCAAATCAATTATTAAGTATATAATAATCAATTTTAAAAAAAAAAAAAAAACAGGAACAAAATAATTCTTGTAGGGTAATGAAATTGTAAGCACTGAGACAAGGCTCTGAGTAAATCGAAACTTTAACATGCAGAAACCAAACGATAGAGAGGAAGTTAGAGTTAATCGAGTTCTAGTTTAGAGTAAGAGAGTCTGAGCGAGGCGCTGTCGATCGATTTGGTGGGTTGGAGATTATTTCTTCAGTGTGGTGATCGATTTCTGGTTTAGAGAAAGAGAGACTGAGAGTGAGAGAACCGCTGAGCTTTGAGATGAAAAGAAGGGAAAAGGGTTATGGTTTTTGTTTAGTGATTGTAAATTGTAATTCATCATTTTGGTAAAAAAAAAAGTTAAAAAACAGAGGTCACGTACAGACTGTATGTGAATTTCTGGAAGTTGGACCAATTGAATTGCCAATCAAAAAGACGGCCTTAACACAATTTCAGTACTACAAATTTCCTTGGCACAATTTTAGTATCAAGTAGAATTTCTCGTAGCTTCTGAGCAGCAATTGGTTGTGTTTAATCTCTTATTTCTGATCTAAATTTTTCTTTTCATCAGTATTATTATAGATACCAAAATAACAGTAACCAAAGAGCAATTTGGCTCCAGGTTTTTCGCGGCTGTCGTAAACTAATAGATACAAGTATACAGTTCTATTGCAAATTCCTTTTTATGAATTTGAGATTTAGAAAATGACTTCATATTCTGAAAGCGAGAAATTATTTTCCTGGAAAACAGCTAAACAGAAAGCAGACATTTTGCATTGACCAAAATTCCAAAGTACTCAGGAACATTTAAAAACGCTTTCCATGAAACAGAAATAGCCTACACATGGTTTGAAAATGCCATCTGCAAGAATCTACAGGGGAAAGGACAGATAATTCAAGCAATACAAGATGAAACACAGAAGGATGGCTTCATTTAGCAAAACAGGATTCGATCTGATCTAGGTATACAAAGCATTCCAATAGCGTGCACAGCTTCATCTAGCCCACTCTAACTCAGGCTCTACCCTATCAGCCTTCGGCGGATTTCCAACCGTGTATCTGGGCAGTTTAGCAGTTAACTGATCCCAACCCATTATATGGGGCAAAACAAACTGCACGATGGACGACAAAAAATCAGAGCGAAACCCACATTTCGGTGAGAGAGCAAAAAAGGAAAAAAGTGAAAAATTGATCGCATGCTTTTGCAAACTCTGAATTCAAAAGAACAGTCAGACGGTGCATAATCATTTATTGGCACAATAAAAGATGCATAATCATGACATTCAAGCAATTAATAGATGAACAGAGCAAATCTGTTTATTTAACTTCTAAGTTTTGGACATAGCTAGCAAGCTTCCAAAAGCATACAATGCATTCCTTTTCTTGCGGTATGCGTTAACATGTACTCAAGCTATTTGACAGAGAATTTTCTATGATACACTGAATGGTGTTACTCAGATATCACACTCCTGCTTTCTCTTGTTCCATTATGAATTTGTCTTAAGTAATGAACTCAACTAACTTGATCTTGACGAAAAAGAAAGCCATAGAGATTCTGATATTTACAACCTCTCCCACAAGATTTGCAAAATGATTTTGGGAATGTTCAAAGAAATAAACAAATGATACCAAATATAGGAGCATGCAAACGACCCTTATATTATGTAAAGAATTTGAATCTTTGAAAACTAGTTATTGGTCATTGGTCATTGGTATTATCCTAAGAACAATAAGGTAGCATCTTTTCTAATTTGTTAGAATTTTAATAATTCAATTCATGGTAATTATATATCTGATGCCTCTCACAGATGGCCACTTTCCAATATAAAAGTCGAGAAAAAAGAAGGAATCATATTTCTAGCAAAATTGCGAAGAAACAAGGGAAATGGAATAATTAATTATGCCATACACTGCAAGCTGTCTTCAAAACTGCAAATTCGCCAGCAGTGAGAGGAACACTGAACCAGTCATTGGTTTTTAAAACATTGTTAGCAACAGCTGCAGAAAACAAAAAAGATAAAAAAAATGAGCTAACATGCAACTGAATCATCATTCTACTGAGAAAAAAAAAGCCAAGGAAACAATTGCAAGATCTGTGGATGATAATATAAAAGATCTTTCAAGTCTCCCTGAAGTAACAACAGCATAAGAACAGGGAACATTACAATTATCAAAAGGGAAATAGACACAGAATTCAAATAAACAGCAGTGGGAAAACACCTTGTTGACAAAAGCAAAATTAAAGGAATACAACCAGAATAACCCGCATCACATTGCGCGATCTTGGATTTTCTTTTTCCTTTTATTTTAGCTTAATTCTATTTCCCATAAATTTTTAAATTTTTAACCACTAAAAATTCCTCTAAAAGAGAAAAATAAAATCAAAAGAATTTAGTGTGAAACAATAATGTCTGTTATTAATGGTTCGAACATGATGATTGAAAAAAGTAAAACTGCTAATAACAATTGTATTTAAAATTTAAATAATACTAAATGAATTAGACAAATTCTAAAACATACTATTAAAAAGATTATAATCCTACTCACATGATTATTTAGTGATAAAACATATTTAATTTTTATACATTTATATTTAGGTCCCTTCCATAAAATTTAAAAATGAAAAAAAGAATTCATAATTAACAATTAACCACACTTCTTTCAAGCAGAAAAAGCATAAAAATTAAAATCTATAGCTAATTGATTAAAAGATTACATGAGAAAACAACTAAAACTACTTGTGAAATACTTGTATTTTTCATAAAAGCACTACAAGTATGCCATGTTATACAGATATCTGGTAAAGAAAATTGCAAGTTTAAAACAGCGATGAGACCTGCAACATTACATGTAAATTAATGTAGGGCCTGAATTCCCAACATGTTCACAAGATGAATGTGACAGAGATGAGGATATTAAGATAAATGTATGCTCACATTAGATTTTAAGGTGCAAATAGCACAAGTTGGGAATAAAATGAGAGAAAGACATTTAAGATGGTCTGGTCATGACCTACATAGACTCCCAGGTGCTTCAACTCATAAGTATGATATGTTAATAGTTGAAGATGTTAAACGGCAAAGAGGTAGACCAAGATATGGAGAGAATTTGTTTCCAAACTCATGGGTTCTGGACATTAGTGAGGATGTGGCTATAAAAGAAGCAGAATAACAAATAATTTATGCAATTGACCCCAACTAATTTGAATTAAGGCTTAGTGTCGTTGTTGTAGTAGTTTTTAATGAGGTGTTTGACATAAATTGGTAAAAGCAATAAATAAATAATCAATGGTTCTCTCTCTCTCTCTCTCTCTCTCTCTCTATATATATATATATATATATATATATATTTTACTTGATGCTATTTAATTAATTTTTCTTATTTTTTCTATTAAAGATTTTTCAGATTTTGAAAATTTATTTCTTAACTAATATGCACAATTTATACAATTAGAGAAGAATTTTAAGAAAAATAAGAAACAGGAAAAAAATTGGTTGGACCTCCAAGTTCAAGCATTCAAATGGATCTTTGACGTTATCCAAGTTACATGAACATTAACATGGGCCAACAATTTGTAACAGTAGTGAAGGTAGAAAGTTCAAAATTGAAACTACAGCAACCCAAATAATCAAGGATAAGGTTGTCAAAATACTATTCCCATGAACAATGAAAGTGGCTTGCATTTTAGTATATATAGAACATGATGTACTGGTTTCTTTTGCAGTTGACTAAGATTGATTTAGGATATTTTTAAACTTTGGTGCAAAAATATTTACAAATTGAAAAAGATCAGATTGCAGGCCATTGGGATAGCCAGAAAAAGATCCTTGGATGTACATTAAAGGGTTTAAGGCTCAAATATAAATCAAATCAGCCTTTTTAATGATGTAAAATTGGGATGAAATGGCTAGTTCAGAGATGAGATCACATGAGATCCATTTTGATGTGAAAAAACAATAGCAGCAATAGCAAGAACATAAAAGAAATTGCAGCAGGACAGTGTGCAAGTAGGTATCAAAATGAAAAAGATAGCCCAACACAAGCCAACGTTTCAAAATTTTAAAAAATTATTCAAAGCAAACGCATCAGAAATCAAAATGAAAAAGATAACCCACCACAAGCCAACGTTTAAAAATTCTAAAAAATTAGTCAAAGCAAATGCATCAGAATAAATTCAAATTTCAATCAAACTGTGAACATCAGAAAAAGAAAAGAAAAAAAAAAGCTTACTTAATGACAGAAAATAACCACCACCATCTGCATATGGCTTAATTGATAAGCTCTTTCTCACTTGACCAGCATTACTGTGACATAAATTAGTTAGTCAAAGAAAGATACTGGGAAAATGAAACATTACAAAGGCTAAGTCAAACAGGTTCAACATATTTTCCATCTGGAATTGAGTACAGAGATTGCAATTGCTTTCGAAGTTTTGAATAAAAGAACGAAAACAAAAGGCAAATCAGAAAATCAACCTTGATAACATTGAAGGATCATGAAAAAATTCTGAAGAATCTTTGGGACCCAAGCTTATCAAAGACCCCACCTCTGTTGCTGACAAAGCAAAACACTGCAAAGATATCAGCAAATCAGTCATGAAAATGAATAAGACTCGTGCACAAGAGATAGATCAATAGATAGGAAGGAAGCTAAACAAACAGAGAAACCAGCATCTCCAAGGGGGGGAAGGGGGGGGTGTGTGGGTAGGTGGGCGGAGGCTTGATTAATTAATAGATTAAGATTGTAGGAGAAGAAAAGATTAAGAAATTCTACCTGCCTTCTCGAATAGTCATATTTGCGCTCACCAATAGCAGGCATGAAAGTTAGCATCAAAGAACCACGGCGCTGAACTCTTAGATGCCCAGACTGCCAAATAAGGAAAGGAAAGGAGGAGAAACTTTATTGAGGTTTACATAAACGCATATGAAAATATAAAAGGAGGAAAATTATGCTTACATCCAACTTAGTGAAAGTTGGCAGAACAGGTGAAACTGAGACTGCAGCTTTTCCTTTGAAAACAGAGTATGGAGCAAATATTCGTTCTGCAAAAAAACTTGCAGTTTCAGACATACGGCACATGGGATCCAAGTTTGCAAGACTCAGAAAAATATTTGTAAAAATGTCTAAATACCTTTTTCAGTAAAATCCACTCTAGTAGTTGAAATGCCAGCCTGGAATGAAAGAGCATGTAAACTTGAAGCATCTCTCCCATCAATAGATTTTCCAAGAGAATTCCTATTCATACACAACCACCAGAAATCAGAAAGTAAAAGAACAAATACTGCAGTCCATAAAAAAATTGAAATAATTTCAGAATCAACTTCAAGTTCATATTCAGATTAAAGGACTTACTGTGATGTATTTAAAAAAAAAAAAAATATTGGGTGTACAAAATATCAAAAAGAAATTAGAAATACTGTACAGAAACATTATACACTATGGTATTCAATGTCATTTTTTATTTCTGATATTTGTTGTTAATAGTAAAACATGTTTGTTTTCGTTACTTGAAGTCTTAGAGAGAAAAATGTTGTTGCAACATGTGAAAACCACAAAAAGTGGTTTGTACTTGTTTCATCAATTAATTTTTCAGTTTTTAGATAAAAAACACCATAACTAGAGGATTCTGGCTGAGCTGCCATCAAGAACAGGGCAAAAGAAAAATGGCATAATATAAGACCTGGCAGCTCTTAAATATACACTATACTTTTAAGAGTTAAAGAAATGTGCTCTTTTACTGTCACTCTTCATCCAAAAAAAGAAAAGGATAACATAATGGAAGAAATTTTAGCAACAAGGTATATGGGCAGAGGAGCCTTCCAAAAGTTTCAGTAACATACTCCAACTTTAAGACTTCTAGATACCGACGAGTTCACTTTATCAACATGCTAGCAGGAACAAGATAGACTTGATTAATCGAAAAGAACAAGAAGGTGATTTACGAGAAAATATTCAAATACAAAGAAAAATGCAGAAGAAACGAACGTTCTACCATTTCAAATTACCCAATCCAAAGAAAAGGAGGTCCAACAGCATTCTAAATTAAATCTATATGACTACCATTTCACACTAGCAAAAGAGCTGTAAGATTAACAAACATATGGAGATAAACATGTGCCTACCTCTTTATTACTCTCTAAAAATGTTTGAAATGAATGCTAATACTGATTTCGATACTACTTAAGAGACTCATTAAGCTTGTTCCCAAACAAGTAGGGTCGACTACATGCATATTGTTCAACCCTTAATGTAGACAGAGGGCCTTTATGATGGGTTTGTTCTTCTTACAATAACACTGTTATTACTTTTCCATCTGAGACAAAGATTATGAATATGTACAATAATTCATTGGGTAGGAAGTCTCAAGAATTTTGAGCTGATTTTGCTCTCAGAGCTTCATGGTTCCCAAAGCTCAAGCAGCATGGACTAGGGGTGAGTATTCAGAGTTTTTTGGCAATTTTTTTAAACCAAACCAAAATCATGTAACATTGAAAAATTCAACGAAAAAAATTGAACACAAATCTGAATTTTTTTTTTTCTCTCTTTTTCAAGGGCAAAAATCTAAACCCAAAAGAGCAATCCACAAACAAAACATTGTAAACAGTGGCAAAGCCATTTATCATTTAAAGTTAATGATTAATTGCAACAGACCATCTTAATTGAAAAAGTTGTAACAATTATAATAAAATTTAATTTAAATGAAAATAAAAGACCAATTTATAGAATTGACCAAATCACTGTAGAGAATTCAATAAATTACAAATAGCTTATATTTACAACCAAAGAACACTCCTACCGTTTCTTTCAACTTCTCTTTATCAAAACAAGTAAATACAAAACAAAAAAAGAATAATTACTTCAAGACAACATAATTACACAAACAACTAAAGCTAACCTCTAATGATAGGGATAAAATAGGGTAAAGTTTATATCATTAATGATACAACATCACATGCCAATTTGTTTGGTTTTGTTGAAAATCTAACATTTTTATCAAATCAAGCCAGACCGAATTATCCGACAAATTGAGACCAAAATAACCAAGTAGCCGAATAAACCAAAGCAAATGCTCACCCTGGAAAGCACCCACTGCACTGGAAAATTTTGCTTTGAAAATGTGACTAAAGAAAGGGCAGTATCGGACTAAGTACATACACATAGGTTGGTAAGCATAAAGTCAGAATCAAATGCCTTAAATCATTTATGGAACCCAATTATTGGTAAACATTTCAATGTTGGCCAATCATTAGTTGTTGGTCAATAGCAATATGATCTAGAAGTTTCTATTTACTGCCTGGTAGAGAAAAGCTATCAGAGCTTATTTTGCAGCAAAATAGACATTCCATTCTCATCTTAAATCAATGCTTCTTTTTTTTCTTGCAGCAGAATGTTTTAACACATGATAAAATAGCAGACACGCACTGTCTGTTGTGTATCACAGGGACAGATCCTGGCAATCCTTGATCCCTGTATGGCACCTAGACTTGGGCTCTATATAGGCCAGCCAAATACTGAATATCCAGAAACACATGCATCCACCCCTAGGCAGAACACAAGGAACCATCCAAGCAAACCCAGCCAAATAACAAATATAAAGGCATCCATCCATAGGCACAACACAGGGAGTATTCTGGGTAAGGCTGAACAACAGGCCTATGCAGAGTATGTCAATATCCATACATGGCAAAAAATAATAATAATACAGTTGGCATCAACAGTAATTGTGTCAAATATAAAAGTGCATTTAAAAAATGAAAAGGATCTAATACAATACACTTTGCTGTTTTAAGGATTTATGGAAAAAGAATAATTCACAAAGAGCAGCAACAAATTCAAAAAGGAGGGAGAGAGAGAGAGAGAGAGAGAGGGCAAGATCCTTCCTCCGTATCTCACTCCCTTATTGAAAGCACGTAAAATATTTGCTAACCAGCTTATTTACTCTACAAACATCAAATTATTCATTACTCAGAAAATAAGAACAGAATTAGGAATTGAAATGGCTTAAGACAGAAACAAGAAAAAAAGGATTTTTGCCTTTGGAAAGAGAAATGTTGGACCACACCCAGATATTGTGCCTTTTTTTCCTTGGGACGAAACATAATAGGGATGAAAGAAAGGATCAAATGACTATGTAAGCATAACTACAACTATCTCAAAACTATAGAATGAGTGAACAAAGTTTCCAATCTAAGGAATTTTAATTCCTTTGATTAGATACACCATTGTTACTCAAATGTAAACAATTCAAAAAAATTCCAAATCCTTTCTTTTTTTAGTGCACTTGACATACAGTATCATACAAACAATAAAACAACTAAAATAGATAAAACTTAACAGACCCCCAATTAACTTCTGGCAGCAAAAGGAAACCCACTAGAACCAAATAAAAAAAGAAAATTCAAATTGTAAAATTTATATGCTCAAAACATCATTTTCCTCAGCTTTTCACATTTTTCCATCCATCAAAGAGAGAAATAGAAGCAAGTTATGGGGAAACAAACAGAACTTACTCAAACAAATAAGAAATAAACAAGAACAACAATGATGCCATCAAAAAGAAAGATAATACAACCAAGAGAAACAAAATTCAAGTGAACACCATGTCTTAATATATAATGATGAATTTCCCTACCTTGTTTATGACTTGCTCATTCAGTAATTGATGAAAAGAAACTACCAAGGGAATAGAGTCTGGTTTAACACCAGCAGATATCATCTCAGAAAAACAAGAGTGATATAACTCTTTTACAAATACAGTTTGTACATACTCAGCAATCATTTCATTCCAAATCACATGTTTGTCTCCGGCATTTTATTAAATAGTTCGCAAACACCAAACAGCTGCCCACATTTAGAACATATAGCAACCACTGTATTTGCCACCAGAAGAAGATTTATTAAAAAAAAACACACACAATCTTTAAACAGCGTTTGTCAAAAAAAAAACGTGCAACTTCTAAACAACTATTCTTGGCATACAACTTTATCAATGAACCTGCCCACAAACTAAGCGACATCAAAAATCAAAGCGAAAATATAAAAATATAAAAAATGAAAAGATAAAAAGATGAACTTAAAAACAAAGAAAAGAAAAAAGAAACATCATTTTCCTCAGTTCTCCCACATTTTATCCGCAAAAAAACAGAGAAAGTGAAATTATTTTATACAGAAACGAACAGAAATTACTCGAACAATTAAGAAATAAACGAGTATAACAATGAAAAAAGTCAGGAGATTAATATTTTGAAGGGTGAAAGTTGAAACCTGGAATATTGCAGCAACCGCAGTAGCTTCGTCATCTTGAAGGTGAAGTTCGAGAGGGACGAAGAGAGTGAGCAACACTGTCTGAACTCAGAAGGGTTTCTTTACGTTTTGTTTGGACGAAGGCAGTGGGGGAGGGATTGATTTAAGGTAAAGTAAATTAATTGTGTGTATATATATATATATATATATATTTCGTATTTGCGTGGAAACGGATTGTTATCCAAATTAATTATTAGATCATATATAAATTTATCATGTACATCTCTTGTCATAGAAAATTTATAAATATAATTATGAGTAATTTTGAAAAATTAAAATTTTTTTAATCATATTTACACTTCAATTCGGGTATTAAAAATTGGAATATATAGACGAATTTTCAACACTCAAATAACTTTTAAAAACTCATATTTCAAACTCTTTTTCTAAACAATTAAATAATTTTCTTTTACTTTACTCTCAAAATCTATCAAATAACTTTTGTTCAAACAATCTATTATGGAAACACGCTTCTTTTTTTTTCTACAAACAAAGTCTCTTATATCGATTTAATAAACAACAAATAGTTAACGAGGATAACACATCGTTCTCTTTCTCTCTTTTTTTCGCCCTTTTTCTAAACCAATTGCCGCGTAGAGGATGTAGTTTCCCATTTATCACGATTCCATATTTATGTTTACACTAGTCAAATCACACACGGATATCTATATATTTTTTTAAATAAATATTATTATTGAATTATTGAAGTTTTTAAAAAAGAGTGTTTTATTTTTTTGTATTGTGTTTTAGATATATAATATCTACTCTCCTCTATATATACATAAAAGATTATTCCAATATGTGAAGTAATATAAATATGAATAAATTTAAACTAGAAAAGACAATATTTACTTTAATTATAAATATTTCAACACTCCTCCTCATTTGGTGCATATATATTACACATGTCCAACTTGCAAACTAAAAGATGAAACAATTTGCTAATCAAACCATTTGTGAAAACATGATCAACTTGCAAACTAAGGGATGAACCAACTTGCTATTCAAACCCTTTGCGAAAACATCAGCTAATTGCTCTTTTGAGGTTATATAAGAGACACTTATAAAACCTTCAACTATCTTCTCTTTTATAAAGTGACGATCAATCTATATGTGCTTAGTTCGATCATGCTAGACTAGATTATTCATGATACTAATGGCTGCTTTGCTATCACAAAACAAAGACATATTTGTTGTTTCAATCAACTTTAACTCTTCCATTAGTCTGCGTAACCATAGGAGTTCACAGATTCTCTATGTTATAGCTCTATATTCAGCTTCTGCACTGGACCTAGCAAAAATGGATGCTTCTTGCTTCTCCATGTGACCAAGTTTCGTCTAATAAAAACACAATAACCTTAGGTTGATCTCCTATCATTAAGGGAACCAGCCCAATTCGCATCTGTATAGCTTGTTATTGTCAAATGGTCGTGTTTAGAAAGTAAAATTCATCTACCTAGAGCTGATTTTAAATATCTTAGAATCTGATGCACAGCTTTTATGTGAGACTCTCGAGGGTTATGCATGTACTGACTCACTAAACTCGCAACATAGGCAATATCTAGTTTAGTATGGCAAGATAAATCAACCTCCCAACCAATCTCTGATACCTACCAACATCAACTGGACTTCCCACTCCAGCTTGAAGCTTATGATTGGCTTCAATAGGTGATTCTGCAGGTTTACATCCCAACATACCAGTTTCTGTAAGGAGATCAAGGATGTACTTTCTTTGAAAAATAAAAATTTTCTTTTCTGATCTTGCAACTTCTATCCCTAGAAAATATCTCAACTTTCCCAAACCATTAATCTCAAACTCCCCAACTAACAAACTTCTCAAGTGAGTAATTTTTTCTCCATTATTTCTAGTCATCACTATATCATCAACATAAATAATAAGCAATGAGATCTTACCTTCATGATGTTTAATGAATAATGTATGATCAACATTACTCTGAATGTAATCTAAAGATAGCATAGCTTTACTAACCCTTTCAAACCATGCTCTTAGTGATTGCTTCAACCCATATAATGACTTCTTCAGCTTGCAAATTTTTTCTCTGGTCTTATCATCATCAAACCAAGGAGGAATCTCCATATACACATCTTCTCTCAAATCACCCAGTAGAAAAGCGTTTTAACATCAAATTGATGTAACTCCCATTCAAGATTGGCTGCATAATTTGCTTGTGTTTATCTTGACTATGGGGATAAACGTTTTCTGGTAATCAACTCCATAAATCTGACTGAACTCTCTGGCTACCAATCTAGCCTTGCATATCTCAATTGAACCATTTGCCATATGTTTAATTGTGAACACTCATTTACATCCAACTGACTTCTTTCTTGGTGGAGGAATTACAAGATCTCATGTCTCATTTTTTACTAAAGCTCTCATCTCCTCAACCATTACAGCCATCTGTTTTGAGTCATGTAATGCCTCTTGCCAATCCTACGGTATAGAAATAGAAGAAACAGACAAAACAAAGGCTCCATAAGAAGGGGATAGAACACTATAGGAGATAAAATGGGAGATGGGATGTTTAGTGCATGTTCTAACTCCTTTTTTAAGAGCAATAGGAATATTAAGGTTATTTTCAGAAGGGCTAAAATCAAGATTAGGATAAGAATCAATAGGTATTAAAGAAGACTCATCAAGTTCTTGTTTTTTCGTATTTCAGGGCCTGAAAATGGCGAGGACGGTTGATCAAAGGTCTTATGCTCAATGGTTATATCTATATTAGTCCATAGTGTGTAGGTTTTCAAATTAAGACTATCCAATCTTCCAAGAGGTTTAGATGGTTGGTCTCTCTTATTATCTATGCCTATAAGAATCTCCCCCTAGAAAGGAATGTCATCCATCACCTCTTCCATTTGATATTTCTCCTTCCTGAAGAGGTGACTGAGAAGGAAAATAAGGCTCAAATCTCGAAAGGTAACACCCATACTCATAAAGTATTTCCTAAAAGAAGGATAATGACACTTGTATCCTTTTTGCGTAGTAGAGTAACCAACAAAAACACACTTCAAGGCTCTGAAATCCAATTTTCTTAGACCATTCTGATGAACAAAGTAAACACAACCAAAGACTTTAGGAGGTACAATATAAGAGTTTTTTCCTTGAAAAACCTATAATGGAGTTTTAAAATTTAAAGTACGAAAAAGCATACGATTGATAAAGTAAGCAACAACCAAAATAACATCCCCCAATATAATTTGAGAAGATTCATAATAAACATAAGTGACCTAGCTACTTCTAATAAATGCATATTTTTTCTTTCAGCTACTCTACTAGTATTGACATAGCTAGTTTGATGTATAATACCAGTAGAATCTAAATAAGCATGAAAAACTGCATTCATGTATTCAGTACCATTATCAGTTTATAAAATTTTAACGTGCGCATCAAACTGAGTACAAATCATTTTATGAAAGGTCTGAAAACATGAAAAAACTTCATTTTTTATTTTCATCAAATAAACCCAAGTCAATCTAGCGCAACAATCAACAAAGGTCACAAACCATCTATAACCAGAAAGAGAGACAATTTTAGTATACCCCATACATTAGAATGAATAGTAACAAAAGGAGGTAAACTTTTATTATTAATTAGAGAATAAAAATGCCTAGTATGCTTGGCAAGTTCACAAGCATCACATACTAATGAATTAAAATCACACTTAGTAAAAAAAGTGGGAAATAAATGTTCTAAAACAGAAAATGAGGGATGGCCTAATCTCTTATGCCATTGAACGATTTTTAGAAGTTCCTAACAAAATTTGACCGGTACCCGGATCTATTAAATAACAAACGTCATCCAATAAATACAGTCTATCATGTAAGCTACCACTGCCAATGAGTAGGATAGAAGATTACTTTACAATTAAGCGCTTTTGTGATTAAGCTAACAGATAACAGATTAATAGGGAATCTAGGAATATGAAGAATAGAGGAGAGTTTAATATTGGAAGTACAGTCAATAGAATATGTACCATCAATCGGTAATAAGGAGCCATCTGCAATATGAATTTTTTCTGTTCCTTGATACTTAGAATATATGAGAAAATATTTATATAGCCTGTTTTATGTTTATTTGCTCCTGAATCTATAATCCAAGAGGGTTTCGCAATTTTTAGAAAAAAGGTAAGAAAAGCATTACATGAATTAACAAAATTGGAGGCTATAGTCTGAGTTGAGGAAGAATCAAACTGTGACAACAATTGCTTCAGGGACTGAATTTTCTTATAAGGAAAGCTACCAGCAGTAGATGGTTCCTCAAATAAAGCTCCACTATCAGATACATATGCCTGTGGTCTAGAAGAACTAACTCGCTTCCCTTAGCGCCCTTTAGTTGGGCATCCATTTAATTTCCAGCAGAATTTCTTAGTGTGCCTGCTCTTACTGCAATAGTCACAAAATAATTGGACTTTATCCAAAGAACCGCTCTTTGCAACCTGTATCTATTCTCTTGCAAAATTAGCAATCAACCATGTTTTATCCATTGTAGATCTATGAACCATAGCACTTAAATTTTTTTTCAAACCCATTTATTTCACAAAAATAGAAAAAAGTAATATTGAAAAAACAAATATAATTAAATTTTTACTTTGTCTTGTGAATGAGATTTAAGGCATGTTCCAATTAATAATCGATTGCTCCCACGACAAAGCACAACGTTAATTTGTATCATTAAATATAATTAAAAAAAATATATGAGAGCCATTGTCAATTCATAATTTTTATTGATAAATCCTATTGGTAGTACCTGTATACAACTTTGTCACGAAGCATAAATATATACACTGAAAAAAACTATAAAATTGTAAGCATAAAGGATTAGCAAAAAACTATAAAGATCAATTACTCAGTCCCTCATTTTATCAAACACATGGTGGAAAATGAATAATAAATTAATTACAGTCAATCATGCACATAATCAAAATGAAAAAGGATATGAAACATTTTTGAGTTGGCATCATCAATCTTTTTTTTTAATTTTACAATTTTTTTCTTTATC
Source organism: Jatropha multifida (assembly GCA_948099535.1). Taxonomy (NCBI): domain Eukaryota; kingdom Viridiplantae; phylum Streptophyta; class Magnoliopsida; order Malpighiales; family Euphorbiaceae; genus Jatropha; species Jatropha multifida. The sequence continues at coordinate 5,584 of CANUEX010119186.1, read as the reverse complement.
TGATCTTGATGCCTGTGACCAAAAGTTCAAGAGAAAAGATGATAATGTAGTGAACTAGCCAATGAAAGTCATGGCTATAGCAATTTCAAACTGCACATAATGATTTTCAAAACAACTACCAAGATCATTATCAATAAGGACAATTATGCTAGTGGAAGCACAAGCTGCAGCAAATGTAAGAGTTTATGTGATCTAAGTAGCTGATTTCTCTCCTTAAAAAATGAAGAGACTAAAGAAACTTATTTTTATTTGAACAGAGGATTCTTCAACCTCAACAGTCATTGGTAGATTGTCGCTCAATATCAGTAGTGTTAAACTCTCAGAAATTTGGGGGAGAATAATTGTCATTAGCCCGACTTTGGGGTGAAATTTGGGTATATATATTGGAGTCCGAACAGTCCGAATTGGATTAGGATTCTGATACCTATTTGGATTCCTATTTAGGGTTATACTATAATAAAATATTATTATATGTTAACAGTAGTCTCCCCTTAGTTATTTGATCATTTATGTCCAAATGGATTTAATTATTTATTATTTAATTTTTTATGCTCATTATTGGTTTTGTGGAGCTCGAGGTTTCGGTTTCTTATGAGAGGTTGCTTCATTAAATGGTGCGTCTCTTCATTTGCCTCGTCTGGGCTATATAAAGGTCATTTTCTTTTCATTTGTTACTTTTACTATTGTTTTGCCTTCAGAGCATCTCTCTCTACAAATTTCCTTTTTATTCTCTCTCTCTAAGATCAACTCATCTCAGTAAGGATTTTGGCTCTTCTCTTCATTTTCTTTTGTATTTCGTGTCTTATCTGTTGTTTGATCGAAGTTATGAGTTCGTCCAGCAGTGAAAGTATCCAAGTGGTGTCTGATGTTTCAGGGGGCGATCCCTCTGAACTTCTTGTGGGCGAGCCCTTTGGATGTCCTGTGGGCGAGCCCTCTGGGTGTCCCATGGGCGAGCCTCAGGAGGAGGAAGCTGATTCGGGTCAAGAGGGGGTCAGGGGGAGAAGGGAAAATATTAGGGTAGCAGATATAACTTCGAACATAGATGAGAGCGAATTGCTAGATATTTATTACTCATACAACATCCCTTTCAAGTATAAGCTGATCCGCCCTTTGGAAGACATGCGAATTAACTCTCCTGTGGATAGCGACTTTATTATATTGTATGAGGAGGATCTTCGCTCGGGAGTTTGCCTGCCTTAATCCGAGCCCTTAATTTCTTTCTTTAATGATTATCAGAGAACCATAAGCCAGCTTCACCCGAATGGTTTGAGGTTTCTCTATGCTGTTATTGCTTTGCCTAAAGAGGATGGACATGATTTGAGTGCCAGTGCTATTAGGGAGTTGTATAATATTTCTCATCGCCCCTCAGAGGACCATTTCTTTCTTCAGGCGAAAGCAAACTGTAATATCTTTGCCAAGAAATCAAAGATATCCTCCTTGAAGAATTGGAAGTCAAAATTTTTCTTAGTGAGATTTGATGGAGGGTTCGGCATTCCGAACAGCTGGTCTATCGCTCCTCGACATTCCCTACTTCCTCCCCCTACCACCCATGACCGAAATGTTATTGACCCCATAAGGGCTAGGGGCTCGGTTCTGTTGATTTAAGGAGGGTGATAGCTAGTAGCTATCCTCTTCGTTTGCCTAGTGGGCCTGTTCGGCCAAATCCTTCTGATCACGGTATTCTTCGCTCTTTGAGAATTCGTACTTAGGATTAAACTAGCTAACTTAATTTAATTTTCTTTTTTGTTTTGTGTAGGTATGGCTCCCAAGAGGGCGAAGGGCTAAAAAATGTCCAAGATTGCTGATGTCATGCGACGATGAGCTACTCCTGATACTCCTATGGATGCACCTCCTCCTACTGAGCCAACTGTGGAACCAAGTTCGGTTGAGCCACCTGTTGAGCCAGGGGTGGAACCTTCGGCCACTACCCCTACTACCGAGCCTTCAAAGAAAAGGGCTAGAGAAGAAACTCCTTTTGCTTCAGTTCCCCAATCGACTCCTGCTGCCTCTGCTTGCCCTTCAGGACCTCTTCCCAACCAGAGGCCTAAGGCTGCAGACCTTCGGTCATACTTCATCAACAGGTATGGATCGAACTGCACCATTAGGGATGATGGTCCAAGTCGAGAGCTGGCTCGGGCCTGCCTCTTTCCTACTGATAGGTTCTTCTTTGAGCACTATGATGATCAAGGGACTACTAATTTTATAAATCAGTGTCTCCTTCAAACTATTAATGCCACCACTCTTTAGTATGATTGGCTGCAACATTTGAAGTCTGCTAATGTTAATTTAGAGGTGAAACATAATAAGATGGAGGCTACTTTAAAGGCAGCAGCCGAATCTATGAAGGCCCAAGATGAGCAGCACAAGGCTGAGCTAGTTTCCCGTGATTCGAATTTAAAGAAGTTACGTGAGGAGAACTGGTGCCTGCTGAACTCGAGCAAGGGGCGATTGAAGGAGCTGGAGTCTAAACTTAAAGAGGCCAGGCGAAGGGAAGAGTCCTAAGATGATGACTTGGCTCGAGCTTGCTTAAGTCTACGAATGAACATTTTAGCTGAGCTAAGGGCAAGGCAATCGGATGTGGATTGGGGATGAGTAAACGAGATTTATCCAGAAGATGCTGAAGAGGATGAGGAAGAGAGGCAACCCTCTTCAGGAGCTAGTTCGCCTGCTCCATCTGAGCATGGCGCTTAGTAAAGTTTAGTGTAGGGAAGGTTTTTGTATAGATTTTGGTAGGTGTAATGTAGGATCTTTTTTGTAAAGAATTTTTTGACTTAATGAAAAATTACTTGTTGCTTTTTCAATTCCTTGTGCATATTTTGGTATTTTTCTGAACACATCGTACTTAGTCATTTGAGCGAACACAAAAGCTACTTAGCTAATTTTGTTTGGCGAATAGGTTGGGCGAATTTGTTTGATGAATGTGTTTTGGCGAGCTCCTTTATTTGGCAAATATATTTTCTTATTTAATCATGTTAGAGCCAGTTAGCGCTTGCGTAGCGAACATGTATGGCAGGCATGTTTGTGATGCTTAACTAGTGTTCTTTGCCTCTATGTGCCGATATTTTGTTATGTAATCACAACTTGGATCCTTTGAGTCATTAGTGAACTATTTTTAAATTGGAGAATGTCTAAGGCTTGTCTACCTTTTTGTTGATGAGCTTACTCATTTAAAACGAAGCTGGGCTATTGAGGCATCTGGCAAACTGTTTTCTTTTATGGAGAATTAGGGTCATTTAGGCCTTGGGAGATATGTCCAAGCTGATGGACTGACTATGGGCTGCTTAGGCTTTGGGAGATATGTACGAGCAGATGGACTGACTATGGGCCACTTAGGCCTTGGGAGATTCTGCAGCTGCATTTGAATGTTAAATGGAGAACTAGAAGAAGATTTTTCACTATAAGAAAAATGTGATTTAGCAACCGATTTTTAGAAACGGATTTCTAAATAGAAACGAAAGTGCAACGGATTATAAACAAAAATAATCTTGTATCTCTTTTATCATTTTTAGAAATAGAATGGAAACGGATTAGAAACGGACATATTAGAAACGGCAAAATCCGTTGCTAATATTGGCGCGAAATTGACCTACGTAATTAGGAGCGGATCAGAGACGGATTTAGAAACGAAAATTAGCAACGGATTATATAATCCGTTGCTATCTTAACAGGGACTGTTCTTATTCATTAGAAACGGACATTCTATCCGTTGCTAATATGGTAAGCAATAAAATAGCACTAAACGACGCCGTTTCAATGTTCCTCTTTTTCGTTTCTAAAAAGAGGACTTGCGCAAAAAAAAAAGCCCAAACGGCGCCGTTTTATACTTCATGATATTAGAAATTGATATTCAACCCTAATCTCTTTTTCTTTCTTTTCTCTTATTCTTCTCTCCTTCTCCTTATGCGCCGTTCTCTGTCTCCCTCTCTCCCTCAATTCTCGTTCTCTCTCTTCCTTCCCTCTCTCTCGGTTTCTCTTAGTGCAACTCCGGCCACCACCGCAGCAGCAGCAACACTCGCGTCTCCACCACGATCATAGCCTTCGATCGCGACTGGACTCCTTGCGCCACCGCTTGCCGTTCCAGCCGTCGTTCTAGTCTGCAGAGTCGAGGCGAGCTGCGATTCCTTTGCTTCGGTGGTTCGTAGCGACTTCAGTGGCTCCATGTCCTCTCTCTTTTCGTTTTGGCGAGTTTAGTTGAAGGCCGGTCGAATCGATTCTCCCCTTGCCGTCGTCAGTCACGCCTCGCCACCAACTGCCACTAACCGGCGTCGTCGTCGATTCTCTGGTAAAATCCCTTTTCTGCTTGTCATAATTTGATGCTAATGATTTATTCCTTTATTTTTTGGTTACAATCAATTTTACAAACACAGGTAACCTGAATTATTATGCAATTTTGTTTTTCTTTGATGGGGATTTTCCTATTTTTGTCCCTCGTCTGAGGAATGAGAATTCTTTGAATATATCTTGTAGAGTCTCTTGTTTTGATGTGATTAATAATCACTTTTTTTTTTTGTTTTGGTATGTTTTGCAGTTGTCTCTTTTTGTTCACTTCTTTTTTGTCATTGATCTTAGGCATATAGTTGCTTTCTTGCTACATTTCTGTATTTCTTTAAGATAAAGGATTAGAATTATTAAAAATGGAGAAGGTAGTTTCAGGGAGACAGGAGGGAGTTACTATTTTCTCTATTAGTAGATCTTGCTTATTTGCTTGCACCTATTGGTACTGCTTTCTTTAAAGTTTTCAGGCCAGTTGTTAAACGAAAGCCTTGGAAATTACAGGTCCAAACGCTCATTGAAAAGGTTCGTTCATCTTTTTAATTCAACTTTTTCATATGTTAATCGTTTGCTGGTGATCTTGAGCTATAAATTATAATATGTTAGAGTATGTTTATGAGAATTGATTAAAGTTAATAATCCGAAATTATGCAGCTTAATTATGCTTATTTTCTTTTGTCTTTTGCATTTTGCAGGCTATAATTAATTGCCGATTCTTTACTTTATTTGCAGTGGCAGGATCTTTGCTTAGTTCAATTTTGTGTTTCGTGGAGGTAAATAATAAGAATAATAATTATTATCAATATCACATGGAAAATTGAGGAAAAAAAAAAAGAAAAATCTACAGACTAAGACTTGTATTTTATTTGCTTTTGTTTCATTGATTGCTGTTACATGCAAGTTGCACTACAATGCACCAATTGCAAAAATAAATAAATTTTCATTTTTCTTTTTAATATTTCCATTGATGCAAATGACCCCCAACAAAAAAACAAAAAAAAGATTTTATTCTGTTTTATTTATGCATCAAATTTATAAATTGCCAAAATATATTTCATTTTCTTTTTCATCCATATTTTTAGTTATTTAATTTTTTAGCAGACAAATTGTTTGATGTACACGCCATTTTATTTGTTAGACACTGACAGACAAATCTCACATTATATTGCAGGGTTGCTTTATAATCGTAGAGTCATATTTTCAGTATTTCAGCACTTCATCTCACAGTTCAGATTCAGATCAAGCACATTTGCTTCATTTACTCATAGAAGCCATAGGTATATCATGTTCTGTCTACATGCTCCAATGTATT
>CANUEX010119183.1:0-59415 GCA_948099535.1 Jatropha multifida | reverse complement strand
GGTAAGTTGCCGGGGAGAAAAAAATAGTGACGCACAGTGTTTTTCAAAAATATCCGATTCGGGTCTAATTTAAATTAATTCGGTCCAATTAAAGAAATATTGGTCCGATTTTAATCGATTAATGGTTATTCAATAAATTTTGGGGCGAACCAAAATGATTTTCGATTCCCATAATATTACGTGGCGTAATATTATTGGCTAATAATTTACAATTTAAATTTAAATGGGAATGTTTCGAAATAAAAATTTCAGGGTATTATATTTTATTAGTTCAAAATATTTCTTTATGAAAAATCGGGTGTTTTATTCTTTTGGTGCAAATTCATGCAGAACATTATACAAAAACTTAATTTTTGGCCAAATTGAATATTGTTTCTAATTTTAGGGGGACAAAATTGAACTTTATTCCATTAAAAGGTGATATATAACGTCATTTTATAATTATTGGGGGATACTATTATCTTTCATTTTAATTATCATTTGATAGTGCTAATACCCATAATCAGCAGCAATTATTTTAAATTTTATTTGTACAATCCTTAATTAATAAAAACATTCAATTGGTCATAACCATTAGATCCCTTGCGATTTCTAGTTGGGAAGACCTTGCAAGTGAATTTGTTCCTTCATGCTCATTATTGAAAAGTAGACATCACATGACTGCGGGAAAAAATTAGGAAGTAATAATTTGTTGATGGATTAACGCATAAATTTACCCCCCAACTATGTGTTATTGATTCTTTTAGTGGTCTCTTGAATAAATGCTCCTTGAAAGAAATAGAAAAAAAAAATATCTATCACGTGCTCGTTGATATGATTTTTAATAATAACACGTGTATTTAAATTTATTCCACATAAATTAAAAATGTTGATTGTACAAAAAAAATTGCTTGGAATCATTCAACTATCGTTTTGTCCGCTAGTAGATTTGACCGAAAAATACCGCAAAATAAATTTTGATGGCAGTCATGGCACAATCTAGAAGGCCAAAACAATCTATGTCGTCATCAAAATTTGAGATACCCAGATGAATAAAATTCTAAAGCAAAAATAAAAATTAATCAAATAAGAAATTAATAAAAAGGGTAGAGACTCAAAACAAGATTCAAGTAGAAAACATGAAATCAAAGAACGCCAAAACCCAAATGAATAAGAGATGAAATTATATAGAGAGAGGAAGAGAAGATTACATTAAACTCTTCAATATCAAAAGCATACCAAGAGGAAAGAGAAGATTTTAAACAAACTCTAGCTTTCAAATTGATTTCACACAAACCTAGCTTCAAAACGCAACCTAAATTTCTTAATTCCTTTTTAGATCTTGTCGTTTTCAAGTTGATTCTAGTTGGAGAAATAAAATCAATCGAGAGAGAGAGAGAGATGGATGTCGTTTCTGAGATTAATTTTGGAGAAATTGGCAAATAAAAAGCTTATTAAACTATTTGATAATTATGATCCTTGATTATGCCATGTTGGACACTCATCTTGCAAAAAAAACCAGTGTTCACTTTCCCCAAACACAATTGAATGCACGCTCTTCATTTTCTACGTATAGAAGTACATAGTTACTAAAGGAATTGAAAGTTCAAGGTCATAATAAAACCCTTGCAAAGTTCAAGAGACTAATAGGAAAATCGACAATAATTCAGAGGCAAATTTATGCATCAGGTCGTTGTTGATATCTTTATACCATTCCAACTGTCAACACTTCAATCCTTTAATTTTAGGTTGGAATTTCCTGAATAGGTTTAATTTATATTTATATTTATAATTTTGTTGTTGACCTAATATATTTGACTTTTATTATTTTACAAGAAATAATTGTTTGCTAATATGGTTTAATTTGTGTTCTCACTAATGTGATGAGTGAGAGGTCTTGAGTTTGAGTCTTTTCGGTTACAAGAGTTTTCACTAATTTAATGAGTCAATGGAAGAAATTAACTAGTTTTCTGAATTAATGAAAATTTGTTCATTAATAATAGAAAAAAAGGCAAACATATCCTCATGTATCAATTGTTCTCTTAATGTTTCTAAATTTCTCAAATATTTTTTCACATATTTCTAGTTATCTATTGGTTGTTCTTCATCTTTCTCCTTTGAAAGATTTTAATGTTTTTCAAAAAAATAATCCATTTTATAATAATAGAGTATTAGATTAAATTTTACAAGGCAAATAGTTATTTACCTTTATTAACTTCTTAGGCTTTGAGATTTAAAATTTAATTATATTAGAAATAAATTTATGTATTTAATCAATTCCAAAAAAAAAAAAAGACTCTTGTCCACTATGTGACAAGTGAAAACTTTCTCTTGTTATTTTGACAAGTCTATTCTTTTAGAATTTCATTGTAGTTTCTTTGTGTTTCAATGATGGCTTGAACAAGTAATCCGATGCGCTCAATTGAGTAACTGTATGCTAGTTTGAGTATGGAGGAAGCGAAGGGTAGGCTTGAGATAGAAGAAGATGAAGAGCAATAGACTGAAGTATTGACTCCCCATATTGTGTGGTGGGTCGGATTTTGATTGAGAAATCGATAAACTTTGTTGTGTTCAAAAATACTATTGTAGCTATATGGAGGCCTGTGATGTGTATGGTGGTAAAGGATTTGGGAAATGACTATTTTGTTTTTTAATTTATGCACATTTTGAATATGGAGCGAGTGATAGATGGAGGACCTTGGAACTTTTCTCAGAACCTCATCATGTCAAAACATGTGCCTACTGGGACTGATCCAAAATGTGTGGAACTTATAAGGATAGATTTCTGGGTGCAAATACATAATCTACCCATAGGATATGTATTGGAAAATCTTAGAAGGAAGTTGTGAACTTCATAGGGACTTTTATCAGGGTTGATCCCAAAAACTTTACTAGAATATGTAGAGAATATATAAGGATTAGAGTTAGCCTTGATATTCACAAAAAGATTTAAAAACTAGGAGGAGACTGGATTTGGATTACATTCAAGTACGATAGGCTCTTTATGTTTTGTTTCTTTTATGGGATGATTTGTCATTTGGATCATTTCTGTGAGCTATTGTTTGCTCATTCGAATTTTCCAAGGACCAGTTTGCTTATAGCTTGGACAAAGGTTGATAATCAAAGAGTAACTAATACTAAGGAAATATGGCTATTGTCGGAATTGACAGTTGTCAATGGTTGACAAGAGGTGGAGGTGGTGGTATCAATGGAGTCTAATCCAAACATCTCTTCCAATCAGGATTCTTTTCAAATGAGTCAAGGTATTGGTCGTAACTCTAATATTATGGACAACATAATTGTTAGACATTCCATGCATGGTAAGGAAACTAGTGTCCTTAGTCAACATGGACTAAATGAGGTGGGCTCTTTAGTTTTTTTGGATCCAAAACATAGACATTTGGAGGAGGGCCAAAAAGGAATTGTTGGTTGTGAAAGCAGATGAGTCTGGGCCAAAAAACTTGATAGAGGCGAGTTTTGGGGACTAGGCTCACCTAGCCTAATGGGTTCACTATGCCGGAACTGTCAGGGACTTGGGAACCCATGTACAGTTAATGAATTAAAGGACCTTGTGTCTTTAACGCACCCAAACTTTGTGTTTTTAATGGAGGTTCTTATGGGCTGGGCCTAGGTGAATAGGGTTCGACGGCTTTTAGGCTTTGAGGGTATTTTTATGGTCAGTCCAATGGCGCAGAGTGGTAGTTTAGCTTCTTTATGGAAGGAGAAACCCAATTGTTCTTTAATTAGCTACAGCCGAAACCACATTGACATTAAAGTTGATATTTTAGGTATTGCTCCATTTCATTTTACTAGTTTCTATGGAATACCAAAATGAAGTTAGAGAAGACAATCGAGGCTCTTGTTAGCATCTTTAAAGGAGAAATCAACGCTTCCATAGGTGGTTGCCAATAATTTTGATGATTTATTATTTCATTCTGAAAAGATAGGAAGGTGTGAACATCCTGAGTGTCTTATTCAGAAAATTTGCGGTACTATGGATCATGTGAACTTCTAGATATCAATTTTGTAGGGAGTCCTTTCATATGGGTACTAATGGATGGGTCTATCAACGCTTGGACAGGGCCCTTTTGTTTCAAACTTGGAGCACCTTATTTTTAGCAGCTCATTTCTTTCATTTGAAAGTTGAGTGTAGTGACCATTGTGCAATTTTCTTGAACTTAGGGATGTCGTTCATTCTCTCTGTTCAAAGGCCTTTCCATTTTGGGAAACAACTGGTTGAAGGAGCTTGATTTTCATAATGTTGTTAAAGAAGCGTGGGAATTAGGATATGGCTTTAAGATTGATGACTGAATTTGACAGTGTGGTGCGTTTCTTACTAAATGGGGTAATGACAGAAAGAAGTTGTTCAAGTAAAAGATAAAGGAGAGTTGGCTTCAAATGTCCAAAAACAAAAATAAATCTGACGTTGTGTTCATTGAGTTTTATAGGATGGTGAAAGATGCATATCCTGCAGTAAAGGGCAAAATGGGCAAAATAACATTGGTTATAAGAAGGAGATCAAAATATGAGGTATTTCCATACCATGGCTTCAATCCAGCGATGGAAGAATATAGTAATCTAGCTCAAAGATTCAAATGGAGTTTGGCTTCCATGGGATATTGGGCTTAGTAATTATATTTTAAAGTACTATTCATGCCTGTTTAGCCCAAAATAGCGGGATGATGAACGATCTTGGAGAGTGTTAAGTTGAAGGTTTAGCCTTTTCATAATGAGGCTCTCGAAAAGCCATTCACTCATGCAGATATTACAGAAGCTATTAAAGGGATGCATCAGGATAAGGCCCTAGGTCCAGATGGCTTAAGCTCGACTTTTTTTCAACATTTCTAGCGTGTGGTTAGAAGGGACGTAAGTACAGCTTTCCTTACCTTTTAGAATCATAATGGCAGTCTACTCGAAGGTAGTCAAACTAATATAGTCTTAATTCCGAAATAGGTACTCATGAAACTATTTCTGATTTACAACCAATCTCCCTTTGTAACGTGATTGATAAGATAGTTAGCAAAGCGATAGCTAATCGTATGAAATGGTGCTTAATTGATATTATATCGGATTGTTAGAGTGCTTTCGTACCTAGACAATCTATTATTGACAATAGGATGATTGCGTATGAGATTATGCATTCTTTGAACCGTAAAACACAGGGCAAGACTGGAGTTGTGGCACTTAAAACTAATATGAGTAAAGCTTATGACCAGGTGGAATGGGCCCTTCTGGCAAAATTAATCCTTAAGCTCGATTTCTCGATGGTTTAGGTCGAGAAAGTCATGCGTTTAGTCATAACTGTTTAATATCATATTTTACATGATGAGCATCAATATGGTCGCATTGTACTAGGAAGGGGTTTGCGACAAGGAGATCCTATTTCTCCTTATTCGTTTATCATTTATGCTGAGGCGTTATATGCTTTATTGGAAAAATTTCAGCTTGTAAGACAGTTACATGGGTTTAAGGTGGTGAGACGGCTCCTGTGATTTCTTATTTGTTCTTTATAGATGATGCATTTTATGTCTTTTAGGCGACTTTTTCGGAGGCTTACTTGATTAAGCATTGTTTCTCATTATATCAACAAGCTTCGAGGCAATTAGTAAACTTTAATAAATCTGAGGTTTACTTTAGTGCTAATACTAATGTTGATGTGCAGGATACGATTTGTAGCTTATTGGGAGTAAATCATGGTCTACCATTTTCAAAGTATCCTGGCCTTCCATCCATCATTGGGAGGCACAAGGAATTTTTTTTTTCTTTTATGATTCTAAAGTAGCAAAAAAATTGGTTGGATGGAAGCGAAAATTGCTTTCGCAATCAGGCAAAGAAGTTATTTTGAAGTCAGTCATATAGGCTATACAAAACTATTTCATGAATGTTTTTCTTTTGCCTCTTGATACAGTTGATATGATTGAAAAAGCCATGAATAGATTCTGGTGAAGGTCAAGTGGTGGTGAGGGTACAAGGATCCATTGGTTTTCTTAAACTAAGCTTTATTGACTAAAGGGGGATGGTTTTAAAGCTCTTCGTGACTTCAATATCGCTCTTTTCATGAAGAAGGCATGGCAGCTATTAACTCAGCCAAATTCTTTAGTTGTAAGATTATATAAAGCTTGTTACAGTGATGTCTCATTATTGGATGTCGTGGTGGGCTCTAATCCAAGTTTTATATTGCGTAGTATTCATATGAGCATTGAGCTGCTTCGCAAAGGTTGCATTCGTAGAATTGGAAATGGCCATTCAATGTTAGTTTGTGGTTGCTCATGGCTTTCGAATCTTACGTCTCCCTATGTCACATTAGTTAATCATTCGGGTATAAAGGACTTAGCTGTGTCAAATTTGATGACTCCAGGAAGATAGGCTTGGGATAGGGAAGTACTGCCTATGCTTTTCCCTCAAGTTGATTGTATTTAACAAATTCATTTGGGCTTAGCTAATGGTGAGGACTCATGGTATTAGTGGTGGGATCAAAAGGGGAGTTATACTGTCAATAGTGGATTTCGTGTGTTGTATGAAGAAAGGCATTTTTAAAGCCTGCTAAATGGGACAATATTGAAAGCTATTTGGGAGTGTGACATTTCGAGGAAAATTAAAAATTTTGTATGGAGAGTAGTTTTTGGGTGTCTTCCTGTTCTTACAACTTTACAAGCTAGACGTGTTGTAGTTGATACCACATGCCTAGTTTGTGATACCGAGGATAAATCAATGCTGCGTACTTTGTCGCAATGTTGTGGGTGCAGTAGACTTAGGTGCAGTCTGCAGTAGGATGGTGGACTGAAGTTAGTAAATATTTAGGCTTGGATCACTTCGGTTTTGACTAATGTCCCCAGGGATAAGTGTGGTCTTGCACGTACTATAGCTTGGAAAATATAGTGGGGTTCGCAACCAATTGGTTTGGCATAGCAAATGAGTTCCTTCTGGGATATTGTTGCCTAGAGCTAATAATTGCTTAAGTGGAAATTAGCTTGTGATGGGGCAGGTCTACAGTTGGTGTGGCTAATAATCAGCAATTGACTTGGTGGGTAGCACCTGCTACAGGTCGAGTTAAATTGAATTTTGATGTTGCTTGGAACTGTAGTAATAAATTAGCAGAGTTGGGATGGCTACTGTGGGATGAACAGGGGCAATGGTTAGGAGGAGACTAGCGTGTGAAGGAAGGTGTGGAGTCAACAGCAATGGCAGAGGCTATTGGGGTTAGAGAAGCATTGAGTTGGCTTAAGGGTGCTAGGCAGTATAACAATATGGAGGTGGAAGGTCATTGCTTGTTACTTTTGCAAGCTCTTAAGCGATCTTTTTCTTATATTTTCTATTTTGATGTTTTAATTCATGGGGCTAGAACTCTTTTAAATGAGTTGCATTCTTTATCTTTGCTTTTTGCTAAGAAATCAATGAACTAGTGTGCCCATGTGATTGCTAGAGCCGCTAGTTCTACATCTGATTCATTGAAGTGGGATCCTGTCTCTCCAATTTTGATTCATGATATTTTATTATTTGATGCTCTTAATATATAACCAGTATTTTTATTAAAAAAAGAAAAAAACTTCTCAGGTCATAAAGGATCATTTTTATTATATTTTTTTGAAAGATATTTTATTTAACTTCTATAATTAGAATTTGGAACATTCTATAACTAAATTCTTGAAAATTAAGTTTTGTTTCAATAAAAAAAATCTTGAAACGTCATTTCAATATTCTACATATTTATTAGCATTTTTACATTTATTTTCTGTATTTATTTAATTTTTTATTTTTATGTTTACATTCTTAATTATAATTAAAATTTTATTATAAAAATAGAAAGTAAAAAGAATTAAAGAAGAATATGAGAAATATTATTCATGTTTGAACGAGAAGATTTCTTATATATATAGATAAGCAAGACATTTAAGGAGTTCCATTAATACACCCATTAACATATCCATCACTATTTTAGTAAAGACTCTTACAATGGGATATCTATTTATTTTTTGACAAGATCATCCAAACATGCCTCTAAGTGCTATTTTGTCACATACACTGATTCTAGTGAAAGTAAAACAAATAATCTAATGACAATACTTTTCAAAATGAGCAATATATATATATATCATCATGGCATAATTGGGTTGTAGTTTGGCCTCAAAATTTTGCAAAATTTAATATTTCCCCCGTATAATTTACTTTTTTAGAAATATATATATTCGTTTTAAAAAAAAATGATAAATAAAACTGTAGAGACTCGGATCTATAGCAGAGACAATCTTCACTACCGAATCAATATAAAAATATATTAAATTTATAAAACGAATCAAAACTAAACAAATTCATGCGAAAAATACAGAATTAGATTTGAAGGGCATGTCATGAGAGATTGATTTACTTATTCCACCAATGATAGAGATATTTGTCGAAAATAGTTTCAAAAAGACTTTTCAAAGAGTCTCGTGCACCACACATTTAAGTACTTGTTGCTATCAACATTCGTATAAGCTATGTCTCATCACTTCAAAAATATATGAGCAACGAAAGAATGAAAAAGAAAAATAATAAAAAAAGAGCATTAAATACTCAACGAGACGTTTCAATATAAATTTTTGCAAGATGAGGAATATAGAAAAGGGAGAATGGAAGGGTTTGGTTTCTTATTTGAATATATCATGTGATTTTTTTAAACACATTAAGCTTATAAAGGATGGGCCATCCTTTTCCTCATTCTTTTATTAGGTCTTTTGTTTGTGTCATAACATTAATGTATGAGCATTGGGGGCCACATCACCATACTATATGCTTCAATTCTTTTATTTATTTATTTTTATATAATAGAGCTTGGAAATTGTGCATTTTCATATTATTTTCTCCTTTTTTTCCTTTTGAAATTGTCAAATCCATTAGATATATAATTGATATTGCAACAGGAGGCCATTAATTTGGTGAATACAACTAGATTTTGTCGTGATATATAATTAATCACAATAGGTTTAATAACAAAAAGAATATACTTCAATTTTTATCTTTTTTTTCAATTTTTTAACCAATAAATTTCGTATGTTATATTTTTGTCCAATTTCAGAAAAATTATGAATAAAATTATCTAAATTGAACCTTTTTATTTTTTAGGTTATCGACCCTTTTAGAAATGATTTAGATGCCAATTATTTATTCAAAAGAGAATCAATTACTATAAGCTCTTTTTTTTTTTTTAATTTATTGGAAGGCTCAATGAATCAAAGTAGCATTGTAAACTGCACAACACAGCATAGGTAACTTTTACATTCATTTCCTAATTGATTGTATTGTGTTCGGCAATAGCTTTTTATATAACATTTAGGGTCTCTTCAGTAAAATTAATTGTTTTGATAACCATTAGTTGTTTTAGTAGCATTTAGCTGTTAGTTGTTTGAGTAGCGTTTTCTAAATGTTACATGAGTTAACTTTTCACAAAAAGTTACCCTAACCTCCAAAAGCTAGTTCAAACGCTATATTATTGAATAACTTTTTAAGCAGCGTTTAGCATTTTGACTAGTCAAAACTCTAAAACTACTCAAAAAGCTGTTGCCGAACACAATCTTAATGTTTTAACTAAACGCTATTTTTTTTAGTGTTCGATAATATGACGTTTAAACTCACTTTTAAAGGTTAAGATAACGTTTTATCAAAAAATAATTCAAGTAACGTTTAATATTTCAGTTAATAACTAAATATTATTAAAATAGTTAACAGGTACCAATAAAACGAATTTTGTCGAACAGATTTTAAAAATATTCTTGTAATTGAAAATGCTCGAAATCTAAAATCTCCAACTTTTCGTATTAGTAAAAGAATTAATTAGACCATATCTATTGGCAAATATTTTTTATTGATACAAGGAGGAAGATACCACAAAAAGAAATAAAAATTAGTTACTCCTTATCAAGCACGTAAGAGATAAATATCTAAATTTACATATAAAGAATTGATATGTAAATAGATCAAAGAACAAGAATGAAATCCAATTGACTCAATTAAAAGAATTCACTTTTATTGATTAAAATAGAATTTATATGAAAAAACTGTTTTTAAATTTAATTAAAAAAAATATTTTATCTCGAATTCTCAATTATACCTAAGTGTTGGTTGAATGATAGATTTTTACAGCATGAATTTGGTTTATTTATATGTTTTGGGTTCTCTTTGTCAAAATATTTATGTTTCTCCAAAGTAAAATTGCATTGGAGAAATGATTGTAATGGGGGCTATGTAGGTCTGTAGGATTCTAAATTGGCGTTTCAAAACTTGCAAATTGCAGCTGCCTAAGACATCTCTAGACAAGGACAGTGTGTTGTCTAGAAACTTTGGATTTAATTCTTGACAATGCCAGATGCTAGTTATAATCTGATTATATATATAATTAGAGATTCAAAACTTTGAGTGACCGTGAACCCTAATTTTCTGAGTTCACTTTTTTAAATTTTATTTTTTAGATTTTTTATTTTAAAATTTATATTAAAATTTAAGGTGAAATTGCATAAAAATCGAATTAAATCAACTTACAATAGAATATTTTATCATGAATATTTTTTCAAAATTAGTTAAAATATTGGAAATTAAAACTACACATATGGGTACTATTAAACTAGAATGTATTAAACTATACCAAACATTTTAATTTAATAATAGTTTAAAGTTTGGTTTCGATTTTCTTGATTGCTAGAAAAAATTTAATTGTTAAATATTTATTTTTTAACTATTAAGTGGGTATAGGTATTTGACTTAGGATTTAATATGCACCACAAGAGAAAAAAAGTTAGTAAAAACTTAAATTAAATTGATTATGTAACAATACAAAAAATTTATCGCATGAAGTATAATTTCTTGAAAAGTAAAAGGCTTTTGTATTTTTAATATAAATGGGTCACGTTTCGAATCATGTTTAGGGGATGTGCAAAACTATTGACCAAACCGAATTGAAAATTGAATCGATTTATTTCGGTCAGATTGATCAGGTGTTCACGAAAGGTTTAGTTTATTTGATTTGAACTAAATTTGATGTTTGATTTGAGTCGATTTGGTAAAAATATATTGGTTGGATTAAAAATCAAACTGAAATGGTAAAAACCGAACCAATTGATTCGATTCAAATTATTTCCGTCTATTGTCAAAAGTTTGGCTTGTATTCATGACATTGGTTTATGTTATTTAGAACCAAACCAAACGTTTGCTTGCCCCTCTCATGTTAACAGGATACAAAACAAAGCTAGGATTCAAAACTAAATGAGACGAGCTAAACAAAGCTAGGATTAATTACATTCAATTTTTTCTATTTTGACGTCAGAATTGAAAAATTTTTTAATTAGGTGTTTAACGGTCAAAAAAATTTTCAATCAAACGTTATGTTGCACTCGTGGCTCGCTGAAAACGAAAGCTATCCCTTACCATATGAGTAAATGGCGAGTAATGTAGATCTTCAAATCACAGTCACATACCATTGTATTTTGAAAGTACCTTTCCCTCTCATTAACAATCAATGTTAAGCAAGCGAGTTCGAAACGAATTCAATTATCAAGTTTGTGACCTATAATGAAAATCATTTTTTGCTTTAGAGTATTATTTCCAAAGTTTTAATCCAATTTTAACATTTTTCCTCTGAATTTGAATATGGTAACTCTATATTTTAAGAGGATCCCCTAAAGGCTATAATGGCTAGGGGGTTTAGAGCCTGAGAGAGTTCTGATATGCCTTAGGGTCAGCAAATCTAGATTCAAGTTGGCCTCTAAATCAAATTTTGAAAAAGAGGAAATCTCCCATAACATCCAATTATGTTACTAAAGGTTCATATGACTTTATGAAATATGTGTACTGTAAGTGATGTGCTATTATTGCCACATTACTTATAACAAACTTTAGAGAAAGGTTACTCGGGACTATAATGTAAATCACTTTCATATGTTGTAATGAAATGTAATATTGTATAATCAAAATTATTTCTAATAGAAAGCAGTACGATCTCTATAATTTGAAAAAAAACAATAAATTGATTCTTGTGTTTTTGAAAATGGATTAATTTTTTCTTATGTTTTACTTCTGTTATATTGCTAGATCGTTTCGTTCATTTTTTATATCTTTTATGTCCAATACTCTATGGAATAATAAAAATATTTTTTTTATCTCTTTTGATCCTTAGCATATTTTTAAAAGTACGAAGACAGACTAATTGTTTTCTTCAAATCACAGGATACACACTATAATTTTTCGGCGTTAAAATTTTAATATCTCTTCTTTAGTCTCTATTTTTCTTGTTGACTTCATAAAAAATATGCATAAGTTAGATAGAAAGACTTAATAATATAATGAAAGCAGAACATTAAGAAAAAATGATATATTTTTACAAACACAAAGACGGAGTAGTTATATTTTGCAAATTATAGGGACTGTACTATAATATTTCCTTATTTGTAACGGAAATGTTAAAATGGAAGAAATAGAAGTAAATTTCTAAAATTTTGTTTAATATCCAATGGTATTTTTTATTGGTCCTTTTATTATCTTATAATTTTTATATATGTTTATTCTATCTTAACCAATTTTTATATAAACTTTCTTTCTTTATTTATAAATTCTAAATTCATCTCTTGCTAAGTCAATATAAATACCATAAATAAAAAACATAATATACTCTTGAAAATATTTTAAAATATCAATATTTCCATTTAACAGATCATAATTTGAACAGAAAACAATGAAAAAATTGTCGAAGAAATTAAATTTTTAGTCATTGTTAAGGTAGAAATATAAAAAATAAAATACATAATCTATACTATATATAAATGTAAATAACAGGCAATAATGAAATTTCCGATAGTATCCTTAATAATTGAATATCATAAGCTAACTTTAGTCATGGTCAATTAAAAAATAAAATTTTATTAATTGATTGCATATAATTTATTAAAATTATTTTTTAAATAAATATATATAGATAATTAAACATTTAAAAATTTCAAATTTTATCTTTTTTTTTAAATCTATCTTTAGATAGTATATATGATTATGAGATATCTGAAATTTTTATATTTTATTCTTTTAATTTTGTTTTTACTATCATTTAAAATATTTTATGTAGGAGATAGATAAAAAATTATTTTTTTCTCTTTATGTTTATATAATTTGATTGGATATATTTTAAAAAAATTTAAATAGAATATACATAATTAAGTCGTTCAAAATTTTAATTTTTTTAAAAATTTATTTTTAAATAAAAAAATATGTGCATGGAACGACGAACAATTGAAAATTTTAATTTTAACAATACATATAATATTTTGTTGTTATATCAATATATTTATATACATTGAAATATATTTATCAGATTATATTGTAGAATTATACAAATAAAGTTATAATGAATTTTAGACAAATGGCGATATAATTGAACTGAATGTGTGTATATATATAAAAATTGATGTTTTATTAATTAAGCGTTATATTCACATTAATCTCAAATGAGATTTTCTTTTAATATTATAAAAATTGAGTATAAATACAAGTAAAAATGAGCAAGGACATGAAAAATTAAATGAGTACGAATAAAGAGTACAGTCAACGTGCAACGCATCGTAAAATGATTAATAATGTATAAAACATGTATATTTTTAGTGATCATTTTATATTTTAACGATAATCATTATTAAAATTTTGCCAAGCACGTAATATTTTTCAGCCAACAACTATGTATAACCTGCTATCAATTGCTAACTATATCGCAAACAACTGCAATCAGTGGCTCCAAAACTCCAAACTGAATAGGGGTTTCGGAAAAGAAAAATTTGACGTTAGGATTGACAACATAACCTAGGAGAAATCTCATACTGAGCTGCAAAATGTATAATAATAATAATAATAATAATAATAATAATAACAATATATAATGAGAAGGTTGGTAGAATGATTTTAATCGGTGTTGTGTTTCTTTTGAAAAAAGAGTTAGAAGAAGTGGGACCCAAAGCAATCAAATGGTTGTGATTGATGTGGGAATGAGCATCATTTTGTATTGTATAGAGCTGTACCAAAATATTTAACAGCCTATTCCCATATTCTCCACCATACATTCTTGTCAAAACTCAGCACCAATTAATGAGATCCATGTGGGATACATCCTTTGTGCTCAGAAATATTTATTCATTTATACATTTTGTCAACTATAAGTCCTCCAACACTATCCAATGGCGTAGTGGTCCATTTCTAACCATGCTTTCGGAACACATATGATTTAATGGTAAGTATATTGATTAGTCTGTCTCATAAAAAAAACATCCATTAGTTTCTCATTCGAGGAAGAAGATAAACTTCTAAGAGCAGCATTAAGGATATCAGTACCGAAAAGTGTTCTCAAGTAAAACGGCTAACCGACCGCCCCAAAAGTTGACTTCACAAAAACTGGCTAACAAAATTAGACTTTTTCAATTCTCCAAAAGTACTTATAATTTATAATGTATCAAAATACCCCAAATTTCACGGGACTTTGCAATTCCACTATATTTTGATATTTCTATTGATTTTATCATAATTTTGATCTTTTGTAATAATATTATATTCCAAAAATTTATAAATGTTTATAATTTATATTGTTATTGCTGTTGTTTTTAAAAAGAATGAAAATAATTTTTTATTTGCAATTGGGAGTGCTGCTGTTGCAAAAAGTCGAAATTAGCAAAAATGCCAAATAAAGTTTGGAGTACTTTGATACATTAGGTCCTAAAAATATCACTTTATTGGTTAATAAAAAGAAAAAAGCAATTCCATAGTAAATGTGAAAACTAAATAATAATGTTATATTAAATAAATGATTAAGTTATTTATTGAAATTAAAAAGGTCAGATTTAACTTTTTAAGTCAGTTTGGTCCTTAAACTTATTTAAAATAATAAAAAGTGTCAAATTGAATCTTTTATATCAAAATAAACATATTTTGATTTTTGTACAAATTAAGCAATTGATTCAATTTAAAAGGAAAATGCAAATCAAACTTTTTAAACTCTTCTGAATAGAAATTTAAAAGGTTAAATGATTATAAAAAATGAGAACTTCGATCATTTAAGCAATTCTTTTAATTTTGACAATTGTAGAAACGAATTTATTTTTCGTAGCAATTGTAGACTCATTATGCATCTCTTAAAAGTTGTTGATGTTATAGTTAGCGGGGTCTACCTTTTGACACCATTATTGCCAAAAAAGAGTCAAAGAACCCAAAAATATCTGAACTTTGGTCATTTTTACAATTTTAGCTAATGCTTCTAATTTTGACGATTGATGTCATATGAATTTGTTTCTTCTTTTTAAGTTTTTTGATTTTTAAAAATTATTTATTTCAAAAACAAATTATTTTGGTTTTTAATTTTAAGATTTTGAAATTTAAGTTAAATGAAAAATATATAATATATTTATGTGTTATAATATGAATTTAGCATTTTGAAATTAAATGCTTACTTTTGTATAATATATTAATTATTAATTAAGTGAATAATTAAATAATTAATTTTATATGATAATTTATAAATAATTATGTACTAAGTGTATATATATCTAAGTATTGTGAAACAACTCATATGATATTTTTAAAATTGAAAAAGAAAAAAAGGTTAAAATTGTAAAAAGAGACCAAGTTCAAGCCTTTTTTCGGTAATTTAGCTTTTTTTTGTTCGTTTTCTTTTTTTCTGCTTGCTGATAAGGCACGATGAGTTAGTGCTAATATGTCAAAATATGAATCAAGCTAATGACAATAACATAAATTTCGTAATGGACATAGGACCGAGGCTATAACATAATTATGATATTTCAAACTCTAATATCTATTAATTCAAGGACGACAGGTCGTGAGACACTTTGGATCTTACTTACACGACCAACAATGGATGATATCCCCTATTCGAAAGACCCCCTCTTCATAAAAGGCCCTAGCAAGAATATGAGCTTCACCATTTGCCTGACCACGTATCCATTTAACTTGGATATTGGTCCTGCGGGCTAAAGTAGAACGGCAATCCTTATATGAGAATCTGTTAAAGAACCAAGAGCATAACAAACTATATGAGAACCTGTTAAAGAAACTCCCTGCAGCAGGCATATTATCTTCAGCCCACACAAGGGCTTCCCTCAATGCATATGATTAATGAAGTTGGAATTTGTTATGGAGTAGATATGATTTTTGCTTTATATTTTATGATTTTAGGGTTTATATATCATTCACACTGTAGATGGATTCATAGACAGAGTTTAGGTAAGTTATTATTTAACTTTTAATACATAAGATTATAGATAAATTATTTAGTAATTTATTATTATGATAATAAATGAAAAATCTTTAAAAAATTAATACATCTGAATATTTTTATAAAATAGAAAAAGAAAATTATTTTAACTTAATTAGAAATCTTCATATTAAAAAAAGAACAAATATTTTTAACAAATTAAAAATTTTTAATATTTCTATAAAAGAAACAAGAAAAAATAATTTTAACTCAATTGAAAACCTTAATATTTTATTAAAAAACATATTTTGCCTCAATCAGGAGAAAACAAATATATTTAGTAATTTATTATTAAGACAATAAAATTCCAATATCAAAACTTAGAAAAAGAAAAGAGCAAATTTTCAAAGATTTTTTAAAAAAATATGGAATATTTACTTTACTCCTAATGGTGTAATTAAGAAATGTTATTTTCTCAAATTATTCACTAATTTGAATTATCTATAATATCATAATAAATAAAAAATGAATAATTATTATATAAATTAAATTGCGAGTAAGTATAACTGTAATAAGCACAAATATAGGCAGCACACATTGATAAAACCTAGTTTATATAAAAGTACGAAAAGAGAATGGAAAACATTTGGATGGATGAAAGAAGACAAGGTTAAATTTAATAATTAAATATGTAATAAATATATATATTGTATCAAATATAATATACCATTTCTTAATTATTCAATAATCAACTCTTAATACTAATTTTTAATCAATAAGCTATTAATTCAAATTCAATATTCATAATGACAAATTCTTTTCCTATCCATCTTTCTCTTCTAATTGATATTGTTTTTTTTAAAAAAAAAAATAAGCAAAACATTTATTGTGAACATCGAAGTTCAACTTTAATGAATAAGATAAAGTGCAAGCCCACTTACTAGACTAATTCTAAAGTTTAATAATTGATTTTAGCTAATAAACATTTATTGTTGTCAAAACATTTTTTATCTTCATTGTAAAAGTATCATATAAGTTTTAGAATTGCAATATACACCATAAGAAAATTATTTTTTACAGATAAAATTTACCGATAAAAGATTTTTATCGATATCTAGTGGTAAATTACTGGAAAATTAAATTTTATAATTAAAAAAGATCGTTTAATATTAGGCTGACAAAATTTTTCGACAAATTTGAATTTTATCAGTAA
Source organism: Jatropha multifida (assembly GCA_948099535.1). NCBI lineage: Eukaryota > Viridiplantae > Streptophyta > Magnoliopsida > Malpighiales > Euphorbiaceae > Jatropha > Jatropha multifida. Next base: position 42,016 of record CANUEX010119183.1, on the reverse strand, counting down.
TGATGACATTTAATATTGGCACCTAATTGTTTACAAATCAACGGCAAATTATCGATAAAATTTAGTAATAAATATGAATTTTTTGATAAAAATATTTTGATAATTTTTCGTCTAATTAATGATATATTAGTGATAAATTAATGATGTATATTTTAAAATTTTAAAATTTTAGGCAGAAATAATGGGAGGTAAATAATGAAATTTAAAGACAAATTATCAATAAATTACCAAATAAAATATTTTTATAGCTATTTTTTATTTATCGATATAATACCGATAAAATTTAAAAAAATTAAAATTTTATAAGGAATAAATTTTATCATCAGAATTCTACATTTAGCAACAAAAGAAGTTTTCAGTAAATGCCAAAATTTTGTAAATTAATGGCTGAGGATAAATAGTAAATTTAAGTTAATTATGGTAGAAATAAAATAAAGACTTAATTTAACAAAAATAAAAGTTAAATTGATACTTTGATTGAGCTCTTCCAAAAGGTATTTGCTATGCAGTATTATCAGTCATTAACCATTAGTGGAATAAAGATTTAATTTCAGTAAAAATAAAAGTCGAAACGATTCAATATTAACAAATAAAAACTTAAAATTTTATGAGTTTAAATATTTGTTTTGCTGATAGTTTTTAGATATTATAACTAAAACCCAAAAGCACTCGTATGAATTTTTCTTATGTAAATAAAAAAAAGTATTCTTATGAATAATTGCTTTTAGGGTAAAATATTATTTTTTAAAATATAATTTATCAATAATAATATTAAGAATTATAAATTAGATTAAGTTGCCAAAAAGGGCAAAGGTGGAAATAAAGTTGCCACTTTTGCCCTTCATTTAACTATAATTGTTGTGCAAATGAAGGGTAAAAGTGGAAAATTATATGACAAAAGGGCTTAAGTGGACTAAATACATCCATATAGACTGCCAACACATTAAAAACAGATCCCACATTGACGGACTCAGCTTTCCCACTATCTCACAACCACTTGATTGCATATTTTAAAAAGTACAAACACTCGATAGCAAATATTTTTCAGCAAAACACCAAAATAAAAAAAAATAAATAGTTCGAGCACCAAAATTATCATTTTCTCTTAAAAATTTGTTTGTATGTGCATGTATTTTTTTTTCTGATGCACTGGATAAGTAATATAGCCACTGTGACCAAAGTAATTTTTATAATCAATTTAGATCATCTTCTCGTTTCATTTCATTTCTTTTCTTTTACACATAAATAAAAAATAATTTATTATTATTTTTCATTATAATTAGTATATAAATATTAATTTGGAATTGATGACAGAGATTAGAGAGTGAGCGATAATTTGATTTTCTTTTTGAACACCTATTAGAATATTGAAAATATGCATTTATAAATTAGAGACTGAAATATTAGGATTAAGGATTAGATTAAACATTATTTTGAGATTATTTCATAATATAAAAATAAAATTAAGTACATAAGAAGTAGCATTGCAGGTGATTTGTACTGCAAAATATAATACAAATTAACCACTTATATTTATTTTAATCTAAATAAAACTTATGCTTTAATATTATATAAATAAAAAAATAAGCATACAATGATATACAACGTACGTCATACAAAACACTAATTATATATAAATATGAAAATAGAAAAAAATATTTGACAAAATATAAATAATTCGATTCAATTTTAATGATTAAAATGCAATACAAATTAAGAAATTGTATTTATTTCAATCTAAATAAAAATTTATACTTTAATATTATATAGATAAAAGAAATTGAAAGAGTGCAAGTATATAACTATGATGGATACATGCTAATATAAATATATAATCTCTGAAGACAACATTTAAAGAAAGTGTTTAGTTCCCCATATAAGAGTAAGAGATCCCATATAAACTAATTAAAGATTAATATCTGATTCTTGGAAACCCTAGCTATATATATATATATATATATGACATAATAATAATAATAATGGTAGAAAGCCATGATGCATGGTGGACAAGGTTGCTGAAAGATTAGAAAGGAATATTTGGGAGAGTATGAAAAGGAATTAGAAGGTAATGTTGATTTAGGGTTTACGATGTGTACACTTTGAATCCAAACAAAAACCCCTTTGTGGGTCTTTCTCTCTCTCACCAACAAGGTCAATGCCCTCTATCCATATAAATATTTTATTTTCTTATTATTAATGTTTTGGAATATAATCTCAATATCTCCTGACATTTTTAAAAATTAAGAATATTTTATTATAAAAACATTGTACGTGTACTTCTTTTATTGCATGGAAATTACAATTCCTACTATTATTAATTGTATATCTTTTTTAATTCAATAATATATAGCAAAGAAAGAGGAAGAGAGAGGCGAATAGGGTGGGGGAAAAAGAATCAAACACAAGAGAGTCTCTCTCTTTCTAACTTATTATATCCCGTCGTCTACGGGGAAAGAAAACCAAAGTCATCATATTTTTTCGCTACTTTTTTTTTAAATGGATGGGACTTGCTTATTAGATTGGTCCATTTATGATTTATGTACCAAATCAACTAACTATTTTTTAAAATATTATTTTTGCTTTGCCTTTTTTTTTTAAACTATTGTCAAAAATATTATTATTTCTATAAAAATTTACTTTTCATTATTTTTTTACGAGTCTATAGATCGGTCTATAAGTCAATCCCTTTTAAAAATATATTTTTTGCCACTTTAATTGTGTTTTTAACTTACTGTATAAATCGATTTACCAAGAGATAAAATATTTTAAATGTATAAAAATAATAATTTTGATTAAAAAAAAAAAAGAGTCGTTGAATCACTCATGTAATAATATATTGTCTTTATAAATAATTAAATTCTTTAATTAATAAATTAATTATTTATTTTTAAAGTTTTGACCAAAGAGAGAGACAGATAGAGAGACCTTGTGTTCTTCCTCCCCTAGCTAGTGTCATTTTCCAAGATATACTCTCGAGGTGCACCAGACCCAAATCCTCTCTCTCACTGCCCTTTCCTTTCTGTGCACTTTCTGGAATTTTTTTTTTCTTTTAAATTTTTTATAACATAAAATAATTTATTTTTTTATTTTCTCTTTGTTAGCTTGACAACACACATGCCCTCCCTTTCTTTGTTCTCTCTCTGTATCTACCTTTCACTCATCACTCTCTCTCTATTTCTCTCTTTCTTGAGCATGTTTGTTTGTTAAAGAAGATTTATGAGTCTTTAGCTCTCTTTGCCTTATCCTTCCCTTCAGACTTTCTTCTTCTTCTTCTTCACTAGTTTCTTTAGTCTTTGAAGAATCAACAAATTCTTTCAAATCTTTTCATCTTTAATTCTTACATCCACCAAAACCCAAATCTCTCCATCTCTTTATTTACCAATTATTCTTGAGAAAAGATTAAAGACCCACTTGACTACTATATACTTGCACTGCTTTTTTCTTGCCATTTTCTTTTTTTTCTTGCTTGCTATCTACCAAGAAAAAGAGACGGAAAGGAAAAGGAGAAACAAAGCTATATACTACTTGACAAAGAATCAAGAAAATGCCCTTAGAAGGGGTTTTTATTGAACCCTCTTCAAACCCTGTTCCTGATCTTTCTTTACATATTAGTCCTCCTAATATTTCACCTTCTTCACTTTCTAACACAATTGTCAACAACAAAACCGGAGCAGATACAAGCTTTAATTTTTTGGTGAGCAAATCAAACAACACAAGCACAGTTATTACTTCTATGAGGAATTCTACATCTGATTCTCAAGCTTACACTGAGCTTTCTCTTGCACATCCATCAAATTCGCGGTCCGATCAAGAATCCCCACATAACCCTTATCATTATCAACAAAATAGTCTCAACACTAGTACTTGTACTACTGCTACTACTTCTCATTTAAGTCATTTAAATCATGGAGTTTCGAGACTTGATGTATCGGATGGTTTAAGGCCTATAAAGGGTATTCCGGTTTATCACAACCGTTCATTTCCTTTCCTGCCATCAGAACAGTCAAGAGATAACAAAGATCCAAAGATGTGCTTTTACCCGATGTTATCTTATCCATCTTCTTCTTCTTCAGTACCTTATTATATTGGAGGAGGAGCTGGTTTAGATCCCATGTACTCATCGACAGCGAATCATCATCACCATCATCATCATCAGCAACAATCTTTGCCTGCTTACAGTACTAATAGGCTAACACCTACTACAAGATTTAGTGGGTTATCAATAGATGCTTTCAAATCACACCACCAACTGCACCACCACCAATACGGTGTTGGATCCGGAGAGGCGTCTCATGGGTTGATTAGATCAAGATTTTTACCTAAACTTCCTACAAAAAGAAGCATGAGAGCTCCAAGAATGAGATGGACTACCACTCTTCATAATCGATTTGTTCATGCTGTAGACCTACTTGGCGGCCATGAAAGTATAAACACAGTTCTCTTTATTTTTTTCCCCTTAATACAGTAGTTTTAAAAAATTTTAAAGATGAATGCTTTTATTTTGATTCTTATCATTGTTTTTTTTTTTTTGGTTGGTTTTGTTTAGGAGCAACTCCAAAGTCAGTTCTTGAACTTATGGATGTTAAAGATCTAACATTAGCTCATGTGAAGAGTCATTTACAGGTAAAGAAGAAAGAAAGCAAAATTTCCCTCTTTTCTCTTTTTTTTTTTTTTCTCTTTTTTGTCTCTCTAAAATGTGTATTCATTCCATGGAAGGCGCAGTAGCCAAAGAAGGCTGCAGTAAGTGAATGAATTAAATTGAATTCAACATTAAAGAAAAAAAAATTATTAGCAGTCTGAAAGTTCTGAGACGTCTCAGGGCAGACAAGCTTCTGCTTTTGAAAGAGGAGAGAGAAAGAGAAGAAGAAGAAGAAGAAGAAGAAGAAGAAGAATGATAACAGACAAAAGTAGTCATCATTTCTCAATAATAAACATCTCATTACTACCTTATCAAACATCAACCTCGTGATTAATGATGAATCCAAGACAAGCCCAGAAGCCCAGAGAGAGAGAGAGAGATCAGATTTTATTTTATTTTATTTTTTATCACTTGTATTATCTATTTGTTGTTTTTATTTCTTTTTTATCTTTTTTTATCTTTTCTTATTTTCTGTATGGTATTGAATGGTGTCTTTGCTAAATGTTTCCCAATGCCTTTGCAGATGTATAGAACTGTTAAGACAACTGACAAGCCTGCAGCCTCTTCAGGTAATTCGTATTGCTTAGTCTTCAATATTTTAACCTTTTCTTTTAAAGAAAAAAAGATTTTTTTTTTTAAATTACCTTCCCCCTTATTTGTAAATTACTTATTTTTTTTATCAATTTATTTTCAGTAATTATTTTACTGCTTCCATTTGGAAAATTCTCTCTCAAAAAATTCCTTATATTACTATTAATACTAAACCCTATTATTAACACACGACACAGTTACACATTACCCCATGTATGCACATTCATACATGCATTATTATGCATATGCATACTTACATACAAGCACGCTTTGCATATTTGACCCTTTTGATAATGTTGTTTTTCTTGAAGGCCAATCAGATGGTTCTGGCGAAGATGACATATCTCCAATAGGCAGTACTGGCAACGACCACCGTGCCCTACGGCGATTTTCCGATCAGAGAGGCCCTTCAGATGGCTCACTGCAACAAGAAATTGACTTCCCTTCTTCTGCTTCTGCTGCTGCTGCTGCTACCACTCTTTGGAGTAATTCTTCAAGGTACCATTTCTTTTTTCTTTCTTTTTTTATGTTTTTGATATATTGAAACATTTTTAGAAAGCGAAAGAGACTGTCAGGGTTGAAATTCTGAGTTTCTGTATTTCATAGGCTCGACATGAATGCTTTTCTGAAACCAAAGGACTAATGCTGTGGTTTCCTTTTACTTTCGCATGGTACCTTACTATAGCTTAGAAATGCAAACCCACGTCCAGAAATTTATGAAGAATAAAAGAGTTCTTGTGGCAGCTTTTGCTTTCTTTTATTTTTAAGTTTTTTTTTTTCTTGTTTGATTTCTTCTTTCTTTTCTTTTATGGCTTTTCTTTTCTTTGTTCAGATGAGATTTGTAGCCATAGCTATCTTGCTTTGATTCAGCTATTATAATTAATTATTAAAGAAAAAGTTATACTAGTAATTAATGCAAATCATATACACACACAAACTATAATTAGGGATAATAGAAAGCAACCACATCTACATATGCACTTTTTTCTTTTTCTTTGGAACTATATCATATTACTGTTCTTATTAAATTATCATTATTAAACTCTCTGGTTCTTATTCCCTCCACAAGGACATTGCCTTGTAGCATATATATCATGACTAAAAAGACTATATATATACTTCCTTGGACTTAAGTGCTCTTCCTTTTTTCAAAGTTCAAATTAAATATGCTTTTTGTATCCCATTTTATCCATTTTAATATTTATATTATACCTTCATATATTCCTTTGGTTGGTTCTTTCTTTCCCATTTTCGCTCAAAATTCTTTTGTTATTTCGGTCTATTATCACGGAGATACGCAATAGAAATGACTCTGTCTCTTTTCACGGTCTAAATTTTTTATAAATTGGTCCTCGAACTTTACAAGCAACAGAAAAAGAAAAATATTTAGCTATTATATATGTGCTCTCATGAGTTTTAATATATAGACGTTTGAAGTAATTATTTTATAAATTGTTTATTTGGGTGTCTCTTTTTGGTGGGGATGGGGATCTTAATTTAGGTTTTCTCTTTGTTATCTTATATTGTAGCTAAAGAACAAAGCCAGTAGCTGAAAGTATCTCATGTTATGGAAAGAGATTGTTATATTATTTGCTGATATTAATCTTAGAAATGATATATGGATTTTCAATCATGTTAACCAAATCCTAAATAGACCATAAATATTTAGTCAACTAAGAAAACATGCACATGAGGGAATTAAGAATAAGCATATGGCATAGGGAAAAGAAAAATAAGGAACATCAAATTGTTTCTAATACAAGTTCACGTAAGATATAACCTTAGTCTTCCATCAGTTCTTTTTCGTTTTCTTTTTTTTTTTTTTTCCTTCTCTTTTTCCCCTTTGCTAAGTACTCAAGAGTATAATTTTTTTTCTTTGAAAAACAAATTTTCCTTTTAAAAATATTGTTTATTTTTGTCTAATAAACTAAACAAAAAGAAGTCAACTAAAAATCTTTAGTTAGTACTTAATTTTTTGAATGGTAGTTAGTACTTAATTAGTAGCTTCTATTTGAAAAATATAGATGCATGCAAAAACTTCCCCAATAGTGAATATGTTGTGATCAACAATGACTAACAAAAAGGTTACATTCTTAATTAGACACATAAATACATACTTCACCTAATTAACTACCACAATAATGAAAAATATACTCTCAAATAAGAATTTAATATAATGAAATTTTATTTAATAATATTAGGAATGTGTTTAAAGTGGAGAATTTATCAATTTACTTATCAAAGCCAATTAATTAAAAAAAATAAAAAAATCAAATATTATCTAAATACTATATTAGGCTATTAATTCTCATTCTACACTAATTACTATATGTATATGTGAGGTCTCATTCTTCCTATCAGAAAAGTCAAAATCTTTTGCTTGACAAGGAATTAATAGAGCCTTGAAAAGCTTTCTTTCTGCTTGAGTGCTTGTGACATATATTTTTTTCCACTAGGCTGGTCTTTAATCAAAATAATTGGAAACATGCAAATTTTAGTAGGGGTAGGTAGTGGGTGTATCTATCTACTAAAACAAATAGGTGGCATTTTAATTCACTTGGTCTCTACTTAAAATACAAGTTCTTTCAATCAAGAATTGCAATTCTTTTTCAGTAGGCACTTTCTTAGTTTTGGAATTTGAGTCAATAATTATTCAAAGCTCCAAGTGGTTGGAACTATACTCCTAGGGATTGTTTAGGAGAAATATCTAATAGTAACATTTATGTGTATTTTTGTATCTTTAATTTTAGATTGATATGCATTTTTTAAAAATTGAATAAAAGATTCATATTTTTTAATAAAAAAGAAAACATAGTTTGCAAAATAAATTAATAAATAATTATGCATTACCAATAAGTACTGAGATAAGTGATTCGATATTCTTCTCTCTCAAATGAAGTCGAAGGTTTGACCTTAATGGATGGAGTAAATTATTGGGAGCACTTTACTCCTTCATTTAGTCCTAACTCAAGGACTACGGATACTTGTAGCTAATACCAAAAAGGAAAAGAGTGTCATTTTCTGATTTGTCCTAAATGCAATCAAAACTGTTCTTGCGATACCTGTATTGAGATTTAATTCTTGGACTTCATAGTTCTATAAATGGAGAAGCTTAAAATTTTAGTGGAGGTGAAACAATACTAACATTATGCTTAAAATTGTTACATTTATTTCCTCTGTGTGGGGTTCCTCTTTTTTGGTTGCACCTACAAGCCCAGCCCTAGGAAGAGAAAAGCTAATCTTAAACTGTTTGTGTCTCTTTGCTAATTACAGTTCCTTATGGCAATTCTTTTGTATTATTTGAAAATAACTATTTTCAGAATCATTTTTAAAGCTTGTTAAATCTAAAGAAATGTCTTATTCGAATGTCAGTAGTAGAGAACAATGGCCACAAACAAACTCTAATAACATGGATGGGCATAGAGAAGCTACATTCCAATCACAACAAAGATCTGGACTCTCAATTGAGGTAAAAATTTTCACTTTCATATGTACTTTTATGGCTTATTTGGTTCGATTAGAATTGTAAGGAGAATGAAAATGAATGTATAAGTTGAAAGAATTCATTCCAAATTTACTTTTTAAATAATGAAATGAAATAGTACTTCAAATAATATATCATTTCAATGTAAAAAATAAAGTATATGGGTGAAACTATGTATGCAGGAATGCAATTCAAGTCGGGTGAAGAGTTACTTAGGGTCTAATTTGGAAGGCAAGAATCCAAGCTTGGAGTTCACATTAGGCAGACCAGACTGGCAAGGAAATGAACATAACTGATAATAAATAATTAATTTTGGTATACCCTTTTAATTGTTTCTTTTGATTGAAATTTCATTAGTCTTATCATTCAAGAATGAGAAGGCAATAGATATTTATATATAACAAGCAAGAAGAAGAGATGGTGAGTTTCTAGTTTCAGTGCATTTTGAATCTTTCTTTTTCAATTACTGAAACAAGCTAGAGCTGCAATTTCATGGGTAATTTGTAATGGCAAACAAACATGAAATCAAGGGAAAAGAAGAGGATAGAGAGAGAGAGAGAGAGAGAGAGAAGGTTATCATCAACTCTAGCTAAAGTTGAACAATTAGTTAGTTAGGGTTTATGCTATTTTTTGTTTTTGTTTGATTACTTGTAAAGCTCAAACTTTCTAATGAAACTGGTAACCATTTTGATTTTGGAGAAAACCTCTTTTTTTTTTTAAACGTCCAATTTTTGTTGGTTTATTACAATTAAGTGTTCTTTTGGCATTATAATAATTAAAATTTAACTCTAATGGGTGATATGGGATGATAGAAATTCCTTTTTCCTTAACTAGAGGTCTTAAGTTCGAGCTCTTAAAGGTATGCAGTTCTTTTAAACACTCGGAAGAAAGCACTTTGCCCTCTTTATAGGTCTGGCCAACGCAAATCTAAATTAATTAGACTTATAGTCTTCGAACACCGAATGTTTAAAAAAAATATTTATATAATAATTAAAATTAGTGTCTCTACTCACTTCTGCCATATCCAACATCTATCAATGAATAGAAGTAAACTGGAATTTGTTTCTACAAATATTAATGGAATAGATAACCACAAATATATTCAACTCCTATATTGTTTAATATTATACTATCTAAATTGTGTAAAAGGAGTTATTGAAATTTTAAATAAATTGTATTATCTTTGTTCCATAATATTTGTTATATTTGAAATTCTATATCTCTTAAGAAAATCATTTAAATTTGTCTAAATTAAAATAAATTATTAAATAAATTGACTATATTATCTTTAATTTAATACTAATCTCTAAAAAATCCATTAAATTGAAATATTAATTATTGATCATATACAAATAGTAACTATGAAAAAAAAATATTTATTATTCCTTGAAACCACAATAGTGACAAGCATTATCGAACAGTAAATGAAACTACTAATGAGTGAATAAATTTTATTTTTATATATTCTAAATTAGTCCAAATCTAAGTACTTAATTATTTCGCATTTATTATGCAAATTTAGAATTTAGCTTGATTTATAAATATTCTAATTTGATTTATGATGGTTAAATACATAAAGTGATCTTTGTATTTGCCCCAAAAAACTTTGATGTCCTAAATTTTGCAAGAGACCTATTATACCTCTAAAATTACAAATTTTAGTACATTATACAACTTTTCACACTAACAGTAACAGATTTTAGGGTTTTTTTTTTTGCTTTTATATATATAATGTGATTATAAACTATTGAAATAATAATTTTCATATTTTTTAACTACGTGTTTATCTAATTTTAAATTGTTTAATATATATAATTTTATATCTAAAAATATTTTATAAGTCAAAATAAAAATTGAAGATGCTACAAAATATTTCATAATAAGTAAAAAAGGATGAATCTATGCATTTAGCCATTTTATTTTATAACAGTGAATTTCGTAAATACATCACCCAGCATTTTAAATTTCATACGTACTGACAACACAAAATTTGGATAAATGTTATTTGAAATTTGAATGAATTGAAAATTAATGTGGAAAATGGATAAATAAAAAAAAGAAAAAATTATTTATATGTCAGTGAGTGTAGGGCAATAGCAAGTAGTGGCACCTAATATAATTTGTATACCAATTGAGTGAATTACAAAAGGATAGAGGAGGAGATGGTTTGGTTTGTTCTTCCCTGCAAATTGAAAAACCCCATCCTATGCCCTAAACAACACTACTTTAAAGAGTAAATGCACTGTCGTTTTCACAAATGCTTAAAAATGAGAACAGAACAAATGAATGACAGTTACTTTACAGAGAATACTTGGTCTGATATATTTTGTGAATAGTGAAATATAGAGATAGAAGGCATATGTCAAGTCAATTGGAAAAACTTGTTTGGTTTCATTTAATTTGGAATTATGATTCTTAATTGGCTATTACACCTATTTGTGATGCTATGGATTAAGCTTTCATTTACATCACCTTAACTGCAAATCTACCTATTCTTAGAAATTGTTTTGTCTTTAATTCTTTTTTCTTGTTATTTTCTAATAACATCATAATGGGCAATAGAGCCACCCTATATCCTATCCTTTTGCACATTCAACCCCTTTCTTATCTAGATAATTTTTTTCTCAAGCTCTTTGCATATTCACGAGCTTAGGGTTAGAGGTGGTGGTGGGATGAGCACCTGCGAATTTTGAATTACGGCTGCGTTCGACAACAGCTTTTTGAGTAGCTTTTAACGTTTTGACTAGTCAAAACGCTGAACGCTGTTTAAAAAATTATTCGGTAATATAATATTTGGACTAGCTTTTAAGATGTTAGAGTAGCTTTTTGTAAAAAGTTGACTCATGTAACGTTTAGCATGGAATGCTACTCAAATAGCTAACAGTTAAACGCTCGCTAAAACAATTAATAACTATCAAAACAACTAATTTTACTGAATAGACCCTACATGTACTCATATTTATTTAAAATTTTTTATTACCCATGATCATATCATTGTTCCAAATCCATTTATATAACTATTCATATCCATTAAACTGATTGGAGTAAAACATGTACCATAAAATGCCCCTCCTGCTTACATCCTTACATGGCACCTATTAACCCAACTTTCTGCTTGTTTGACAAAAAATTTGGATCGCGTAGGGACCAGGTTTGGCCCAAAGCATTTGGTCTCTAAGTTTTAGATATAGACTAGGGATGGTAATTTAACCGAACCAGTAGTACTTTCTTCGATCCGACCCTAATAGGATGAATTTTATCCGATCCGTTTGACAAATGGGCGGAGCAAATATTAAAAATTAAACCCGCTATATATTCGGGTCGATAATGAATAATACATAACTCGCTCCGAATCCAATCTAATTAAAATTTTATTTAATTTTACTTTTTTTAATTTAAATCATAATCTAATAATTTAGCAGTTTAAATATCATCAAAGTTACAAACATTGTAAATAACAAATCCAATCATCATCTGTCGAATTTATGTTTTCTATTTTTTTATTTTTAATACTCTTTTATCTGTTTGGTTCTTCTTTCAATAACTCTATTTTGCTATTTGGCTTATTATTGATATTCTGAGCAATTAATTTTTTATTTTTGACTTTTTTTTCTTTTATTTATTAGGTTGAAGTAAGAGCTATAAACTTGTTTTATTCTTATTATGCTTGTTGTACATATTTAATTATATAATTTTGTTTTCATTTTATTGATTTCCATTATAATTTTTATTGAAATCAATATAGACTAACATTTGATTTTATCCTTATATTTTGTTATAATATACTCCTTAAGAATATATAATTTCAATTCCTTATTTTTTACCTCCCTTGCGTTACTATATCCTTCAGTCATTTGTTTTGTTAAGAATTTATTTTTTTTTATCCTTGTATTTTAATAAATTTAACTAGTGTTTTTATATTTGTTAATTATTTTGTTCATATATTTTATCAAAATTAACTAACATATTCCTGTATTTAATTGAAAAGGTACGAAAATTGATGCGGCGCAAATAATATTATACTTAATTCAATCGGCTAAGAACGCCTATGTATTAAAAAAAAAGTTATGTATTTTGATTAAAAGAGAATGATAAAATAATAATTTTTTAAAAGAATTTAAAAAAAAAACTCTATAGCTTTGGGTGATCAGTGTTTTGAATGTCAAAACCTTTATTATTTCTAGTGTTTCATAACACAACGCTTATGCTATTATTTAAAATTTGAAATAGCAAATCAACTATTATTTACCGTTAAAATCGCTAATTTTACTTTTATTAGGGTCTAAATAAATTTAAACTCAATTATTTTTTATAAACCGATATCTTTATTAAAAAATATTATTGAATATTTTATAAATAAAAATCTACTATAAAATAAAATAAAATTAATTTTGAGAAAATACTTAACTGTTTATTTCGAAATATATTCTATGAAATTGTTTAGAAACTTGCAAAGAGTTAAAACAATATGTTTAGAACAATAATATTTTATTTCTTATTATTATATTATACTTCAGAATAGAAATTAATAAATTGATGGGTGAGCACAAAATTAAAAATGAAAAATGAAACTGAATTGATCTAATTCCATTGCTAGATCAATAAATTCCATTTGATTTATAAATATAAATAATTACAATTTTAATTTGAAGTATTGGTTGTAAAAAATAAATTAAAAATTTATTCAAAAGCCGAATAAAATTAATTAATTAATGTCCTGATATATATCATAAGGATTGAAGGCCATTTTTCATATTTCACATCCTCTTTTATCTTTTTTTTTTTAATTTTATTAATTCTATATTTCTTATTGTTTTTAAGAATTAGTTATCTCAATTATTTGCAAATTGCTAATCTTATAGATTGAAATATGACATGAAATGGCTACCAACATTGCACCTTTCTAAACATTATTAATGTTCATATCTAAAAAGAATGGACCACTTTTTAACATCAGATATTATATAAAAAATAGAAAAAAATACCTTTGCATAAATTTATAAAAAAATCCTGTAAGAAATTTATAAACACAGCAGACATGTAACTTTAAAGCAAATCAAATCAAATAATCTCCTATACTATGTAAATTGAAGACAGTGTTATTCTGTGATAAATAATAAATCACCCTACATGAACTATTATCACTCTATTTACTTGCAAATAGTTATTGTTGTCAAGCAACATAAAAATTCCTTCCTCCCCTGAAATATTTTTTTACATATAGTATAAATAAAACAAGCTCCATACCCACATATAGCAAGCTACAAATATGTGTTTCTAAACTTTAAAAATAGATATGTCCACCAAAAGCTTTGGAACTACAAATAAGCAATGATCATTAATGACAAACACTATCGTAGTGGCCGGACTTGATGAAGATGTGAACAGGGAAAAAGATGTTCAAATATATATATATATATATAGAGAGAGAGAGAGAGAGAGAGAGAGCATAGTGAGCCTCACTGCATCATGGCTCAATCTGATATCTTATCTTCTTCATGATAGCGCCGCACATGCCAAGCAGAAGAATAAGCTGAAATTGCTGATCCAGTCATGCTCAGTGAGTGCTTCGCCACACCCACACTTTTCTTTGTTACCAACCAGACAGTCCAGAAGAATCCAATCCAACCTGATTTGCACAAAAGTTTCAGATTGCTGACAAGAAAGAAGAAAAATTGTGGCGTATTGGCTTTGTAAAATAAATACTAATAAAACAGAATTAGGCTTAGCATAATCATACACTTCTCATAACAATGATATTTATGTAACGCAGGGCCAGGATTAGAAACCTATGGATTGCCACTATAACAAAATTCAAGTTATAAGTAACAGTATCAGGTGCAAGTATGTCCAGACGCACAAACATTTGAACCATCAAATAAACATGGCCAGATGTTCATGCATGCATACCAAGCTGAAACACTAAACATCCCCCGAGTCCCTACAAGGATTGGACAATCAATAGGCTCGAATATAATATATTTTGCACTTTTCTACTCGATTGGGATCAAACATTTGTCCTTGTTGTCACACTGAACCGCACCCAAAAATTCTTTATGAAGCATGAATAATTAATTGGCTTCATTCCACACCTCAGGATTTGTGTCACAACTGGAATAGTCATAGCCTTCCCTCTTGTAATCTTTATTTTCCTCTTTTAGGATAGCCAGCAGTCAGGTTCTTGGGAAAGGATGGGGTCTTTCGTAAAAAAATTCCAGAGGATCGATTGCTTAGTTTCTACGCCCATTGTTGTATAAATTCATGCCCCAAGTTCATTGAATTAGAATCCCAAACCAAATATGAGAGAAAAAATTTTAACAGTATGGGGATAGTAACAAAATGAAAAACTCATTTTGCTCTACCTGTAGCTATCAGGACAGCTACGATTGCTGAAATTGTAGTTGTGGAAATGACAAATATAGCCACTGATAATGCCCCTATGTATACAGCTGTTACACAAGCAAAGAAAAGAGCCAAGAAGCCTCCTGCTGCTGCCAAAGAAATGAGAAGCGAGACAACAATGGCATTGACAGTGGCCGCCAGAAAGAAAAGCATAAAGACAAGCAATCCTGTCAATGTAAGAAGAGTGATTGTCCCTACCTGCACAGGTTTTAGAAAATAAACAATCATGATAAAATCGTGGAGATAAATAGAACCATGGATTCCATATTTGACAAAATGAAAACTTAATGGATAATTCAGAAGAAATAAGGAAAAAACAGGAGAGAAAATAAAAGTTTAAAATCCTAGTGAGCTTTCAGGTGTAATAAGGAATTTAAATTTGTTTAACATATTGTGTGGCAATGGTGCAGTCAGTTCCATTTATCATTCATTTGCAATTTTCAGTTCTTTGATGCTGAAAACTCTTGCTCCTCAGTCACTCTAGAAACAGAAGTTTTACACAGCCCAGGAAATATCAATGAATGGGATGAATCATCACTAGTTGCCAACTACAACAGCACTGCAAAAATTTAATAACTAGCTGACCCCCCAAACCTGCCAACTACAATAGCACCGCAAAAATTTAATAACTAGTCGACCCCCAAACCAGGAAGAGAAATCAAGTAAAAGTAACTAAATACAAGATTATATCTGCAATCACTAGTTAGAGCTGCAAGAATCTCATCTATAATTACTAAAGTTTGGATATTTTATCAATAATCTAAATAATTAAAATCAATTGATAGTAACTAAATTTTTCGCTCTATAGACTGAGAGGGATTACGTCTCCTGGTTATACCAAAAAAAAAAAAAACCTTTAACCAAGAAGAATTCAGCTTTTCCAGTTAGCTCTGATCCTTTAAACCAGGTCATCTTCAAATAAGTCCATTCTTAGAGGTGAACGATGAAAGAAAAAACAATAGTTCCTTTCATGTTTATCTAAATTAGTAGGATATAATATTCCATGTTATGACACACGACTCTGTTAACTAGTGAAGGCAATTCATATACGGTATATCTTCCCCAGTCCCCCTACTGTGAACTGAAATACAACTTTTTAGTTCAACATTACAATATGGTTTCATTAACATGGGAAATCAACATTAATAAACCAGGTGAACTTTTATTTCAGTCTTTCTCATTTTCTCCAAGAAATTTTAAGCACAATGACAAAGTTAACCAACTGAAACTTTTGTCAGCTTCCAAGAAACTACACATCAACCTTTGCATCAAGAGAAAAACAAGTCCAGGAATAAGATAAAAACGCTAGTAAAAATCATGGAACCCAAATCTTCTGACACTTAAGATGATACTGCCAAAACCCATTTCGTCTTCACACTGACAACAACAAAAGAAACCCAACAGTCTTTATCCAATGAGGGAAAAAGTACTAAATTTCACAGTAAAGTTCGTTATATTTCATTATTGATGGACAGAATCTTAGGAAAATTTGCAATATAACAAACAATGAAAAATTTTCTATTTAATTAAATTTATGAATTTATCAAATTCAAATATCTAAAACTCATATCCTTCCATCAAAGGGAAGCAAGGAAACTATTTCATAATTCCACATGTATTAATTATTACATTCAGAACCAAAATTCTACAAAATCCATTATACTTGTATAAGATCTATGAAAGCTGATTGAATTAACAAAAAAATCCAAAAAATAAAATTATACAATGGTTAGACTACGTGATGCTCTGTTTCCTCTGTACTCTTTCTCCATAAAGAAATTACCAAAACTCTAAAAACCCAGTTCATAAACCAAATATAGCAATTCATTTAGAATCGAATTCTTAATAGATAAGTCCTCAACTAAAAACACAACCTTACGTAACGTTCGGCTTAAGTAAAAGCAAAGTAAACATTCACTAAAAAAAGCGACATTAACAGTACTCACGGAGATCACGAGGAGCGCCCGCAGAGGGCTACCCCGGCGAGTCCAGAGAAGAACCTTCCGGCCAGTGTTTTTAGTAGCATCTTTAAGAAGAGGACCGTTTTCGGATACAGAGATCTTGATCCGCTGCAAAAACGATTCCGCTGCGACGCTACTGCCTGATTCCGGCACGAAGATCATTGCCAACAAACTGTGAAGCACGCTGTAAAGCGTCTCATCCTTCCGGTGAACCCCTTTCTTCTCGCTCCCGTCGACGCCGCCGTTGATCCTTCCCAATTCAGGAAGTTCGTCCATCGTCATAGTATGAATTTTTCGGCGAGAAAGAGAAATTAGAGTATTTAGTACATCTGGTGATTAGTGTTTGGCAGTGGAGAGAGTTGAAGAAGATTCAGGAAAGAGAAACTGTGATTTGCCTTTCTAATAATTTCAGTTTTGATCGGGATAGAAATGAAATAATGAAAGTGATCAGTAGCCTTTTTGACTTCAAACACGTGGACTTAACAGGTTTTATCTATAGCCTTTTCCCCAACTGAAGATGAAGACTGAAGCACCTGGTGGTCCTCTTTTCATATATATTATTTAATTTTTTAATCTGGACATTAATATTGATTATTTATTATCATTTATCAATTAATTAATTTTTTCCCATTCTTATCTATTTAATTTAACTAATTTAATGTTTATTCAGTTGTATTAACTGTTTTAGTAAAAATTATTATAAATATTTTAATACATTAATTGTTACTACTGTTTAATTAAATATAAAATGATAAAAAGAATCATTTAAATGGGCGTGACTAAGTAAATATAACATAATATAAATATAATAGTTATAGATATTCATTATTAATTTATAATTTTTTATTATTTATCGAGAAGGATGATCATGTTGATTATTATTTTAAATCCTCTTAAAAAATAATTTTAAAAAATAATTAATAAATTTATAAAAATAATTGACAATTAAATAAAAAAAATATTCATATTCTTTTCTATAAAATTTGAATAAAAGTATTTATGAATCCGAAAAAATCAAAGAAAAATTCATAATACTTTAAAAAAATTTAATTTTATTATAGAATAAGAAAATATTCATTCAATCGTTTTATTTTATTTTATTTTTTATGGTTATTATAATGTTCTTTTAATAAATAATTAATTAATTTTAAAATTGATATTGTATATATGTCAATGAAATTAAATGAAATTAGTAACTACTTAAATCAAAATTTAAAATAATAGATTTTAAAGTTAAATATCATAAGGATATTATTGATTGCATGGTGGTCCAATTTTTTAATTATTTTTCTCAATTATTATTGGGTACAAAAAAAATTTAAAATATACAATTTCATTAAAGTTAAACCTTTTTTTATAATAATTTACAATTTCGTCATGCATGTTTGTATATTATGTATATATAGGGTTTATTCCCTTATAAGTTTAATTATTCTGTTATAATATTGAAAGAGTTTGGATCTATCTATACTGTATATAAGTGGGAATATGGGAAATAATGGAATTTCTGATGGTGTCCTTAATGAAATTTAGGATATTTTAAAATAATCTTAATTATAGTCAATTAAAAAATTATATTTTATTATTAATATATTTATAAATTTACTTTTAAGTCAATAATGCCTCCTCACTTACGTGAGGAATGAAAGGTCTCGAGTTTGAATCTTTTCGACCACGAGTGTTTTCACTAATTTAGTAAGTGAAAAGTTATTCCTTATTGGTAGCACATAATGTTATTTTGGCTCATTAAACTTTACTAATGAATTAAAAATAATTATTTTTTAAATAAATACATATAGATAATTAAGCAATTAAAAAATTAAATTTTATCTTTGCTAAATTTATTTTTTAATAAATATATATGATAATGATATATTGAAAAATATTTTTATGTTTGAGTTATTAAATATTTAATTTTATAAAAATAAAAAAAATATGTTCTTTTATTAATTTTTTCTTTATATTTGTATGATTTGATTGGATGTATTTTTTAAAAAATAAAATTTTAAATATAATATATATAATTTTTTATTTAGGAGAGATAAAAAAGAAGAAAAAAAATATTATTTTTATTAATATTTTTTATGTTAATTTCGGTAAACAATGGTAAAAGTGTGTGTATTAAGTATATAATGCAAGAGTTTTGGCCAATGTAGACATCGATTTATGACGGAAGAAGAATACAATGCAGTTTATTTGTATATTTTATTGAATTGCAGCAAAGTGTATCCATATATTAAGTGAAAATATCTTAAAGTTCAATTTTATAAATGCACAAATTATTTACTATGTGCCATGACAATTTATTTTTTTAAAGAATTTTCACCAATTCACTGCATCAAAATGATCCAAACATAAATGATCAACAGTTGGATTTCAAACTCAAAGAAGAATTCCCATCGTGGTTTAAAATATATGTAAGTATTTCGAAATGACACTATTTTATACATTTTCTTTATTTTGTCATATTTCTAATCATGAAATTTTAATAGGTAGGCAATTACATCGAGAATCAATTCATCAAGGCCTTATCACAAGGTCCATTAAGACTTTTGAACTCATATTCTGGATATAATGTTAATGGCTAAAAGTTTCAAATAGAAAGTCGCAGTTCCAGTAGATCAACTAGTAATTGCAGAGTGTGCATAAAGGGAACCAATTATAGTATGGATGAGAGCAACTTCTATGGATTACTAATAGAGATCCTTGAGTTAGAGCATCCGAGATTGTCAATAAAAAGAACAATTTTGTTTAAGTGCAAATGATTTGATCCGACCTAGATGTAGGGATGAAAATTCACAAGCAATATAAGCTTATTGAGATTAACTATCGAATGAAATTTAATAGATATGAACCTTTTATTTTAGCAATGCAAGCAGATCAAGTATACTATGTTGTGTATCCTAGCTTAAGACGTGATAAGAGTGATTGGTAGGTTGTTTGTAAGATAAAAGCTAAAGGTGTTATGGTAATGTATGCATCATCTACAACCGCACAATCAGCAGATGTTGAGCCATTATAGGAGGATGATATTGAAGCTATTCTATTTGATGTTATGGGCGACGATGAGACTATTGCGCTTAGTGATCCAAATTGTGATTTCATGGATATAGCCTCCGACATTGCTGAATCAAATGATGATGTAGAACTTGATTCAGAATCAAATGATGATGAGCAAAGTGATGATAGTGCCAATGAATGAGGAAGAATAATTTAAATATGTAGAAATTTATTTTAACATATGTAATAGGATTCAAATGAATGATCAAATTGTTTGACTTTTGTATAAATATAATTTAATTTAAATATGCAGAAATTTATTTTAACATATGTAATAGGATTCAAATGAATGATCAAATTGTTTGACTTTTGTATAAATATAATTTAATTTAATTTGCAGTTTATAATTCATGTTTGTTAAAATAGTGGTAATTAATGTTTGTTATTTGTATGTATAGTTTAAGATTTGTACTATTATAGTTGTTTTTCTCTTTTTCCATAACATCTCATAATTATGGCAGCTGAAAGAGAAAAAAGAAAATTTGGACCTGGGTGAGTTCCCACTTATTATTTTAAAATATTTTTGGCTTTTTATTTTTGCATGCTTTGTTATTAAATTCATGTCTTTGCTTTTCTTATTAATATGAACCGTGAATTTTTATATTTTATTTTAAATGTATTATTTCATTAATTTAAGAATGAGGCTTTCTTTCATGTAACTATCAAATTTTCATGTGATTGGCTTTTCTTATTTGATTTTTAGTGAAGTCAATGATTTTATCCAAAATATATACAGAATGTTACTTTAAAAACACAATGATGATATTCTATTAAAAATTATTTTTTTTGGCGAGACAATTCTTTTCTTCTATTTTCTTTTCTTTTTCTTTCTCTTTTCTGCGGTAATACTGTCGCTAATTACCGACTGAATCTATTCTGTAGGTAATAAAGTCGCTAATTACCGACTGAATGTGTTCTGTAGGTAAATCAATTGCTAATTACTGACATAAATTTTTTTATAGGTAATTAATGGGTAAATAATCATTTTGGGAATAGTTAAGCCTCTCTCAGAAAATAACCCTTAAGCCAAAATTAATCTTTCTCTTTCCTATCAATCACTCCTCTCTCAAAGAATAACCCTAGTAGCCATTCGAACCCTCCACTGTACCTCATTGCTGCCCTTGTCTTTTGCTAGCCATTTTCAAGCTTCACTATTTGCTGTACCTTTTTTAACAGTCTAGCAATCTGTTTTCTCCTTTGTTAATTTGGTGTTGAAAGGAATCGAAGTGGCCGCTCCGTCTCTCCCGATCTCACCATTGGTCATTACTGATCACCGCCAATTTCTATCGACTAACTTGGGTACTTCCTTGTCCAGATCTTATTTTTATTTTTATTTTTTAAAAAATTGATGGAGAATTTGATAACGAGAATATTGTCAATCATCTACGTAATAGAGTAGTCATCTTGCATTTGCATATTTACTACTATTTTTTTTTTAATTTCTGTTTGGAATTCAAGTAACTTAGTTTCTCAAATGGGTGTTTATGATTTATGATTTCACAAATAATTAATTGCAAAATTTTTCTATCTTAATATCAATCTATTATCTGTGTGTTTGTATATTTGCTACACTAATAACTATTCATCATTGGAGGGGTACAAAATATATGCTTATATTTCCAAATGCAGAAGCGTCAAACAGGTCCTGTTGGTGGAAAAGCCAAAGAAAGCTGTTCATTTTAAGTTTGTGGCAACTATTATTTTGAATTTATGCCAACAACTTTGCTTGATTTATTGATTTTGATTAACAGTGAGCCTATTTTGTACTTTTACTCATGAAGTTGAGTATATTTTCCTTCTATTGCAAATGAAACCTGTTCATTGGGATATTCAAAATTTTAGTTTACTATTTCTTACTGGCTTAGTAATTAATTAGTATTAATAAGCTTATATCAACAAGTTTGTTTGTTTTTGCCAGATATTGCTATTTTACTATGAGATGGATACATGGGCATTGTACTGATACATGATATAAATATTAGTTTTTAGATTTTTTTTTCTTGTTTACAAATATTCTTCTCTGTATGAGAGAGTATTCAGTGCACTTGTTATTGTGAATACACCACATGCACTTGTTACGAGTATAAATTGGTGGTGAGTGCATATACAATTTAGCTAGAAAATTAGATTGAATTTTTTTTAAAAAAAAGAAAAACACCATTTGCACTTGTACATTTTTTTTTAATGTACAACAAGTGTTACTAAGTAATTTATTATTTTATATGTCAGAGGGAATCTAATCACATGCCTCATATTTATTGTAATGTATTGAACTTTCTAAGAATCGATGGTCTAAGAAAGGTGGAGAAGGATCTAGTTTATCTCTTCACACTCCATCTCAATATTAGAATACCAACAATGCATTATAAGGTCTATATTATATGTCTAATATATTTTTGCTTTTGAAAATTCGTATCTTTAAATATGGGAAGTTAAATGTTTTTTCCAAACTAATAGGCTAATAAGACTATTGTGAAGCCTACATTGGGGGAGTTGTTTGTGCATCTTCATACCAAAAAATGGGATGGCAATAGTTGGGTTGATAGACGCTCCAAAGGAGTATTTGTAAGTCAATGTCGTATTAACTATAATGATTCATATCTACTTGATTCTGTGACATAGTGTTTTAATATATATTGCAAACTCTTTATTTGATTGTCTAATTTGTTAATATCTTATAGGAAATGTTACAAAAGAGGATTGAAGAGAGTGCCTCTACTCATACTGAAGGATCAGAGCAACTTGCTGTTGATGAGACATAGATTTTCCTTAAAGTTGCAACAGATTCAAATAAGAGAAATATTTATGGGATAGGATCACAGGCATCGAGCTACTATTTTGGCATGAGAAGAAGATCTAGGATGTCTGCTACATCTACATTTGAGACTGATGAGTCATCCCAAACTCAAGCGGAGCGAATAGCCTCTTTGGAGAAAGAGCTAAAAGAGCAAAGGAAAAGATGGAGCAAGAACTTAAAGAGCAAAAAGAGATGATTTCTCAGCTTAGTCATCATTTGCGGATGCATCCAGTTTATACCACCACAACATCAAATTCTCCTTTTACTAGTGTGGATCCGCCTAATGCTGCCAACCAATTTGTAATACCCAACAGTCATTTTGGTCTTGCTGATGGTGGTGGACTTAAGACTATAGAAGACAGAACAGCTCAAGAGGAGGATTAGGATGATGTTGGTTTGAATGATGACTTGTCTTAGATTTTATATGCTTTATGTTGTGTTTATTTCATCCTTTGATTACTGTTTGAACTTAGAGTATGGAGCTACTACTGTTTGATTATGTTGTCTTATATTTTATTTCATGCTTTGTCAGTTTGAATGTTGAGATTTGGATGATAACTTATGATTGCTATTATGTAAATACTATTGCAGTTTAATTTTGTGAGATTTGGAATGTTTTGCTATTATACAGGTGTAAATGAATGACTTTGATATAAAATGAATGTTTTTACAAGTTTTAATTGGTATTTCATATTAAAAATTAACATTTTTGAATGAATTTACCAACTGATTTTCTACAAATTAGAGACCAATTTCCTACTGTTTTCCCACTAAATAAATTAATTTAGATAAGTAGTAATTAATAATAACGACTATTTACCGACCAAATATCAATACAATTACCGACAGAATTATCAATCAAAACCGACAAAACTTTTTCGACAAAAAATATCGATAAATTCTATTAAAAATAAAAATTAGATTTACCGACAAAAATAATAAAATTACCGACTGAATTTCCGTCATTAATTTATCGATAGAATGTAAATCGGTAGGTAATTAATTTGTGAAAAGGACTTTGCAGATCAAATTTCTCTGTAGCTAATCGGTAGGTAATCAAAATTAGCTACCGAAATCCAAACTTTACCTACGGAATTTTCTATCGCTAATTTCTATTTTTTTTTAGTGATTATTTATAATATTAATCAACTCACTACCAAAAAAATCACTTGCAGCATCGCGCGAGGGCTAAAAAATTAGTTTTCCTCTAAACAACAATAATGAAAAAAAATAAAACACTAAACATTCAATTTAAATTAATTTATTTTCGTTTTTGAACTTTTTGTGCGGGATTAGGTTAGGGCAACTTCAACGTGTGCGTTTATTTAAAGATTTTATTTTATTATTTGAATTTATTTATTATTTAAATATAAAAATTAATTTTCAATTATTTTAGCTAAAAATAGACTAAATTAGTCTTAAATTGAATTTTTCTTTCTTATAGGTTAGGTTCAACGCACACTTATTTATAAACACATGGTATAGTTTATGTTTAATTAATATGGATTTCGTTTTCAACATAGAGTCTAATTATAGTATTGGAATTTTTTACGGATGGGTTGGTTTAAATATGCTGAAGTTAACGGTCAAGTGTTCCATTCTTATAAATAGAGAAAATCCTCATTAAGAGTGGTTTCTTCTTACAAGCATGATGCCGCGTAAGCATTACTAAGTTCAGTGACGGAGTTAGGGGGTTTAGTGTGGCCTCCGTCCCCCTTAACAAAAATTTTTCTTAAGAAATTAAATTTTTTATTTTACCCCTTAACATAGTAACTTTTTCAGTTTCGCCCCCTTAACTCTTGAAAATTTTTTTAACCCCCTTACCTCTAACAAAGTGAAAAAGGGATTGATATTTGAGAATTAGTGCTAATGACGTCACTTTTACTGTGGTAAAGAATTTAAGTACCCATGTAAATACATCCTGTTTGTGTCATTTGATATGTTAACTTATTATAGCAGTTAAATCTAACGGATTATGCACGTACCTTTTCTTTTCAAATTTTCAAACTTCACAAAAAATTTTGTGATTATGGATTTAAAAAAATTTTACATATCACGTGATTTATATGAAATAATGACATGGCTTCACCTAAAAAATAGATGAATAAAAAAGTCTTAATATGAATATTAAAATTCTTGAAACTATTTAACCACGACAAATAATTATAAAAGATCTTAATTAATATTATATATTAAAATATTTATATATTTGAATTATACAAATTGAAATATGTAAATTATTCAAAAAATTGTTATTGTCTTACACATTATGCGATTTCTAGGTAACAATATAATTGCAAGTTTCCATCATTTTTTTAGTTAATAATAAGTTTATATTAACTAAATACATTTTTTAGATTATAAATATAGTTTTGATATACAAAATAAATTTTTGATTCTTTTTAAAATATCGCATATAAATTTCATCATTTTTTTAGTTAATAATAAGTTTATATTAACTAAATACATTTTTTAGATTATAAATATAGTTTTGATATACAAAATAAATTTTTGATTCTTTTTAAAATATCACATATAAATTTCAACTTAGATAACTAGAATTACAGATGTTATAAAGTAATTTTAGCATAATTAGTTTTTTTTATGATGTACAATGCACGTTAATTATGCACTATTTTTTGCACTTTTTAATTTTTTATTTATATAATATTAAAATATAAATTTTTATTTAGATTAAAATAAATATAATTAGTTAATTTATATTAAACTTTGTCGTACAAATTATTCCAATGCATTAAAAAAAGGAATATATGCATATTATACACACAAATTCTTGAAACTCCAAAAAGTTATCCAAAACAGAAATATATAGTTCTAGTTTTTTTTTTAGTTTCGTAAATACTATCTTATTTCAAGTCAAACAGATTTAAAATATAAGAGAAAAAATATTAAAAAAATTAAAAATATTTAATCATCAAGACGCCATCTATTTATTTCAAGAGAGATACAAATTCTTATTAAATTAAAGTGACAAAAAAGAGAATAAAAAATTATTATTAAGAATAAAATTCTTTTCAGAACAATATAAAATAAGAAATAAATTATATTAAAAAATTATGAATTTAAATTTCAAATCAATTTTTCAACTCTAAAGGCTCATAGACAAAAAAAGAAAAATAGACTAAAGCTAAGTCAATAACTAGAAATTACAAAGCAAATAATGCTAGGATCCAATATTGGCCAATTAATGAGTTTATTCAAATATTTTATTTTTCTATTGTTCTAAATTATAAATTTAAAACAAATAAGTTAATTAATTATTAAAAAAAATTACATAAAAGAAACATTTTATTCTTTCTAAACAAACCATTAAATTTTCCTATAACTATAGAAAAAAAATATATGGTACTTTTTTGCCTTCTCCTAACTAAAACATTATGTATATTCTATTCAAAAACTTATTTTTTAAAAACATATATCCAATCAAATCATATAAATATAAATAAAAAAGAATGTTAAAAAATATATTTTTTTCTCTTTTTATATATAGTATAGATAACCATGCTATAAGTCATATTTTAATTAAGTATTATAACACATACATATATATATAAATTATTATGTGCATAACAAAAATTTTAAAATACCATTTATATGATTAATCTTTTTCTAGGAATATATATGTTCTATATTTTATTTTAGAGGAAAAATATTCACTTAGTATATTTTCTGTGTTAATTGCTTATTAAAAGAATACTTTATATTTATTATTATTGAATAGTTTGAATTGGTATCCTTTGAATCAACAAAATAAGATTTTTAACATAGTAATAAATATAATCACAAGAATAAATTTAATAATTCATAAACAATAAATTATCAAATATTTTTAAATATTATTTTCATATTTAATAATAAAATTTTAGTTACAAAATAAAAATACTTTATTTTTTGTTATCTATTTTATAGGTAGCAAGTCATATCTAGTTCACTTTAGAGGCTCGTTCGACGATATTAGCTGTTTTGGTATATGTTAACTGTTTTAATAGTCGTTAATTGTTAGATATTAGCCGTTAGTTGTTAGTGATTTACATAGCTATTTAGAGTAAAAGTGTCCAATGAAAATAGTTATTTGAGTAGCAGCTCAATTTAAAATGACAAAAAAGAAAATTTAAATATTGAGTTAAAATTTTAAATTTTTTTTTAAAGAAAAATTTTAAGTTATAACTGTAGAAGTGAATTCAATATAATAAAAAAATATGATTATATGATGTATTATAGCTGAAGAAATATTATAGGAATGAAAATAAAAGGACGTATCGTTGCAGTATTATAACAAACAAGTTTTCAACAATTTAATTACTTCTTGATATGATATGTATAGCTAACTGAAAAAGGGATTCACGCAAGGATTTATGGATACTGTCAGAGAACGAGGCAATTAAAATAACAAAAAAAGTTTCAAATTAAAAGCAACGTTGTTAATAAATTTTCAAAAAAAAAAATGAAACATTAAACAGTAGGTGAGATAACATTTTACTGAACGTTATGTTATCCATTGAAAGCTTTTAAAGTAACTCAACGAACAATGTAATACATCAAAATTGTGTTTTGGCATGATCAAAATTCTAAATACTTCCTCAAATGTTCTTACTGAACAGATCTAATAGTTCATAATTAAAAATTTTAAATCTAATTCTGAATCAATAAAAAAAATTAACTTTTGTACTGTGTTCTTATCCATTTCACATACACATGATGTTATAAATTTTCTTTTCCCCCCAATTAGTAAGCAACCTATGAATCTCCAACAAACACTGAATAGTTTGTCAGCATATATAACATAAAACACCAAGACAAATTTGCAATCAAGCCCCTCAATGCTAGCTTTATCCATTGATTCAACTTTGTATTTAGTTAAAGCAACAAAAAGTCCAAATTGATTGGTCAAAAAATGATGTTTTTGTAATTAATCTCTAAAACTTGTATTGAAAGCAGTGCATGTAGGAGGTTAAATTTTCAATTCATGACCTAACTAACTATATGACATGCCTCTTACCCTTAACAAAGCCCAAAAAAGAATACTACAAGGAAATTTGCTTTGTCTTCCTTGGTTGGATAACGGCTTTAACAAGAAACAATTGAAAGTGGGTGGTTAACTGCCTCATCTGAAAAAAAAAAAACTGTCATTACCTCTAGGGAAAGTGACATAAAGCAAAGCAATGCCAACTACTAGTACTATGCTTTTCACTTATCACTTTTGGAGACAACTCAACCAAGTTGCCTTTTTCTTTTTTTTTCCCTTTTTATATGTGCGCCAAGCATTCATACTCATATTTGTTTAAAGGTCTAAAAATTTAACTAATTCTCGCTCGTCTCGGAAGCAAAGGGATTCAACTACATTGCTTTGAATCATTAGTTTCTCACTAAGTAATGACTTTTATACAATTAAGTCTATACTCATTTACAATGCTCCAAGACAATAATAAAATTAAGATTGAGTTCCAATCTAATAACTAATTCTTGGAACAAAAATCTTGATACATAAGTCTAGACTAATCTTGAATTTGACCCAAGAACAAGAAACAAAAATGGAAGACAACAATGAATATGAGTTTTAATTAATCTGGGTAACCTGTCATGTAAAGCTAGCATAATTAAGAAAATTAAACTAAGTTCATGCAATGATAGATGTAATTAATTAGATGAAATTACAAGTCTTAAGACAGAGATTTGATTAGTTAATAGGGAGTTTAGTTTTTAAGATTTGCTATTGATTGATTAATAGAAAGAGGAGATTTGAAGGAACATGACAAGTGAGAGTGCATGAGAGGGAGATTTCATCAGAAAGTTTGGTGTAAGAAAGAATGCAAATGCTCGATAATGTTTGTGATGTAGCAACATAAGGCCAGGATTTAGAAAATTACAAATCTCCAAACTTTTATATTTAAAATCCATTCTCTTTAGCGTCTATAAATTCACTGCAAGTCTGCACTTGTTAATCCAACCCATTAGGGAGAGAGAGAGAGAACACTAATAATAAATTAAACATGGAGAAAGCACACACAAAATCTGCACTCAAGGTTGTCTTTTTTGATATTTTATGTTTTACATTTACTTTCTATTTATTATTTTCTAGGGCTGAGATTCATTTCTAATTTTTTTTTTTTAATTTCATAAAGCTTGTTAAGGCTAGTTCACAGTCTAATGTTCCGTGGAGCACTAATGCTAGAGGAATGGTATTTTTTCAGTTGTTTGAAAACGCATAGGCATAATGTTGTTGGATAGTTTGTTAACAACTTTAACTGCAGTTGAAAAGCTACCTTTTGCCAAGGAAAAGCTATCTTATGTTCACATGTGGCTGTTGCTCTATCCCACCTATTTTGTTCTCATTTTTGGTCAAAGAAAGTCTTTTTCTTTTTTCCTGTTTATTAGGCATTGTATTTTATGAGTAAAAAACTTACCAATCTAAATCTAAATGTTTAATTAAGGCTCGATTTTTGTAATCTTAATCCTAAATCAGAATATAAAAGAAATGAACTCAATATGAAAAACAAATTCATGGTATCACTTTTTTTTTTCAAAATAGATATCGCCTTATCTTATGATTAAATGAAAAGGAAAAAAATATTTTCATACGAATCTTATCTTAATATCCGAGGAGAAACTATATTTATTGTTTTAATATAAAATTAATAAGAGTAGCAACGCTTGTACAGGCAAAAGATGATCTCAAGGAGAAACTGTGTGACAAATCCAAGGTAAATCTTATTTACTTAACTCTCACTCTCTATATCTCCATTTGTGTCAACTGAGAAGCTACTTCACCATCAGCAGGCAATCCCAAAACTTCCATCCAAGGAAAATACTAAGCCACAAGAATTCAAACTTCATACACAACAAAGAGCTTATAAACGTGCAATGTTCAATTATTCTGTGAGTAGCCTGAGAATGTTTTTGCATGTACAATTAATAAATTTCACTTATATATATGATCATGTTTTGTTTCACTTAGAAATACACTAAAATAAATTTAATTCTTAATATATATACATAATTCTCTAAAATGGCAAATGACTTAATAACTTAGGTTGCAACCAAGCTATATCTCATGGAGCTGGAAAAGAAACAGATAGAGAAGATCCAAAAGGTGTATATATATTATATCCACGACCGGTCTTCATTGCTAGATTTGATGGCAATAACATTAATATGAAAATTGTGAAGCAGATCATAGAAGAAGAAGAGGTTCGCTCCCTGAGAAAGGAAATGATTCCAAGAGCCCAATTGATGCCTTTTTTTGATAGACCTTTCTTTCCACAAAGGTAAAATAATTTTTACAAGGTTGGCTGTGATATCCATTTTCCAACCTAAAAGGTTTGTTCATTCCTTTACTTGCCAAATTTAGAGTTCTCAAGTATAACTAAACTTGACTTGTGCTGAAAACATCTTTTAATGGCTACAAATCTAGTACACCCTAATTTTTTTTTTTCCTCCATTTTTTAATTAATGGGTCGTTTAGATTATTTAAAATGCAAGTAATATGCAATAAATTTTTAGTCATAAATACTCAATTAATAAATTTGATATCGTTTTAATTGAAATAACTGAATCCTCACTCCTACTTATACCAAACCGGTTTCTTTCATGCAGAT
The DNA here is from genome assembly GCA_948099535.1 of Jatropha multifida. Lineage (NCBI taxonomy): Eukaryota > Viridiplantae > Streptophyta > Magnoliopsida > Malpighiales > Euphorbiaceae > Jatropha > Jatropha multifida. The sequence goes on along the minus strand of CANUEX010119183.1, from coordinate 11,466 downwards.
CAAACAGGCCTTTGACAATACCTAGAGAGCCAAGTTTCCGCATGTTGAACAGCAAGTGTTGGAGCTGCAATTCCGGAAATGAACTCTACCATTTTCAACATGCTCATCAAGATTGGAACTACTAAGTTTGGTGCAGCTTGTAGACCATGTCCCTTTTTTCATTTGACAAGATCTTGTACAACGTATCTGGTCATAGATATATATATTTTTTTCAGTTTTGCGAGTGTGTCATTATAGTGTAGCAAGCAACATATTAGATCTTTTAGGGGTTTTTATCATTAGTTGGCCTTCACATTTAGCCATAAACCCCTGCTTTCAATGGGTTTGATTAGTGTCCCTTTAACATCTAATAATGTGAAATTTAGTTTTTGTACCTTTGTTTCATTAATGGGTAAATGATTTTTTTTTTTTTAATGTTAGGTTGTTTGATTGTTTATCTAGCATATTGTTTGGAATTGGAGGACATATTTCTAATATTGATATAAATTTATACTCTTAAATGAAAAAACAATTTCAATAAATTTAGATAAAATTGTAGTGATGAAAAGGCTCTAATATTATTTTACATTAAATTAAACGATTATAAAAAATAAAAATTATTGTTTCGGAGATTTTGCTTTTCCCCTTAAAATAGCACATCAAAATTGAAATAATTAAAAAATAACTCCTTTCAGATACTAAAAAAATTTAATTAGACGTAAATCTTGGTTTAAGATTTCATTATTTTTAACATTAATCTTCTTTTTTGGGCACGATTTTTACCTTTAATTTTTTTTATATCATGAAAAAAGGGCTTGGATGTATATTACAAATTTATAGAATTTCAAATACCATATTTAGAAATTGTCGATGTTGATCTCATGATAGACATTGAAGCAATATCAATGGAGTGTCTAAATGATGTGAAAAGTAGCGTCGTAGTTGCTTGTGAAACACAGATTTGTAGCAGCTTATCAATTACACAAAACAACAACGATTCTTACCTACAATTTGTAATTTAGGTGGCAACGGAAGCTGGAAACGGGAAAAATGTTTTCGAAATTTGATCACTAAACACACCTGCAGGAAGGACGAAGAGCGTTAATTATGACTAAACAACAAGTTGAATTAGACGGTCTCCAATAATAGAGTCCCGATACTGATGATTTAAAAAAAACAGTTTTTTTTTTTACTTTTAAACTAGCTGAATTCATGGGAAAATACGAATATTACCAATTGCTTGGTCACTTACTAATTAGCCAAATCTTCTTATAACGGGAAAGATTGTTATTGCTCTATTTTAATAAACTTGCTTTTTTTTTAAATGTGGATTGCATATTTACTCGTTATATTTATTATTTTAAAAGTAATCTTTTTCTCGATTTAAATTTTTTATTTAAATTTTTTGAATGATCCTTTAGTTATCCGTTTTGCTAGGAGTTTAATATAAATAATATATTGTTTTTATTAGTTAAATAGATTGTAAAATTTTATTTTATTATCATAATCAAATCTTGAGTATATATATTAGGAATATATGTATATAAAATAAATGCATTAAAATATAATGTTTAATAATATAATGAATTTCTAGATAAAAATTTAATTTCTTCTAAAAAATACATAAAAATTCAGCTAAGAGATTAAGAGTAAAATAATTAATATTTCTAAAAATGAAAGAAAATGATAAAGCAAAGAGTTTTTATTAATTGAACTCTATTAACAATCGGTAATAAATCAATGTATACAATAGCCAAGAAATAGAGAGAAAAGAATTCAGTTGCAATAATTAATAAAAATTATGTCTTTACATGCATTTCACTTAATCCTCGTTGTCTACTATGAACGCAACACATACCTTGACTTGAGAGCTTACGTGCTTCATTGTTACGTTAAAGGTTATATTTGGTTGAATGTAATGTAATGTGATGTAATAAAAAATCTGATGTAATGAAAAATGGAATGGAATATAATTAATGTTTTATTATTTTATTTGGTAATATAATTGATAAAATTTATACAATACAATCGTCATTTCATTTTTATATTTATTTATATATATATAATGTAATGTAATTAAAACACTACCATAACGAATTATACTGTCACCACCACTATTGCTTCACCACCATCATCACTCCATCACTACCACCACCATCACCACAACCATCACTCCTCCTCCATCACCACCTCAAACACTACTCCACTACCACCGTCACTACTACCATCTCAAACACCACTCCACCGCCACCATGTCATTATTAATACAAAAAATATTTGAACTAAAAACTATTTATTATATTAAATTATTAAATATCACTTAGATTTATAAATTTATTTGAACTAAAAATAAAAAAAAAAACGTAAGCCGAAAAACATGTAATTCAAAGATAATCATTCAGTCAATTTAGTTAATTTGAATAAAATTTTTAATCGAAATAAATTAATTTTTTAGCCGAACTTAATCAAACCATTTTGGCTGAATTAATTTTGATTTTTAACTGAACCAAAGTTAAAGAAAATAAAATTTTAATTAACTGATCGAATTTAACTGAAATTTATGATCAATCAACTTTAACCGAAATAAAAATTAACCGAAGTTATTATTTACTGCTTAATCAAAATAAAAATTGAAATATTTTTTATTTTTAATTTTATTACCTACTTAATCAAAATAATGTAGTTTTAGGAGTCGATTAATTTGTTTAATTCAAATAAATTAATTTTTAATCGATCACCAAAATTTTAATTTTTTCTAATCAAACTTTTAACCGAAAATTTATTCATCGAACCAAATTAGCCGAATTAACCAAATATCAAAATAACTGAATTAACGGAATCAAATGCTCACTCCTAATATAACATAACAAAATAAAAGTTGATTAAGTCATTATAAATTAACTTTTTTTCATATGTTTTCATTGAATAAATTAAATTACGATATAAAATTATGGATATTTTGATCTTTTTAGTGATTTTTCATTCAATTATTTTCATTTCTATATTAAAATATAATTTTTATTATGGTGGTAGAGCACTGATGGTGATGATGGTGGTTGAGGTAGTGGTGGTTGTGGTGATGTGGTGGAGCAGTGGTGGTGGTTGAAGTTGAGGTTGAGGAGCGATGATGGTTGAGGTGGTGGAGCACTGGTGGTTGAGGTGGCGATGAGGGTAGTGGAGTGATTGTGGTGATAGTTGAGGTGGTGATGGTGGTAGAGCAATGGTGGTGATGAGAGTGATGGAGCAATAGTGGTGGTAGAGCAGTGGTGGTGATCGTGATAGAGCGATAATGGTGATGGTAGTGGTTAAGCGATGGTAGTAGTGGTAGCCTTATGGTGGTAGTAGTAGAGCGGTGGTCATGGTGGTGGTTGTGGTAGTGAGATGATAATATTAAATAGTTTTAAATAGTAAATTTTTTATTGGGATAACTTGATATAATTGATATTACATGTATTTGATGTAATAAGCAATATATATATTTTTTATGTAATGAATATTACATCAAATTAAGTAATAAAGGTTACTTAAATAATGAAGATTATATTACGTTTTCTGAAAAAAATCTAATCAAACAATATAATCAGTCATGCAATGTAATCCTAATTTCATTATATGGTTGATTATATTATATCAAATATAACCTAAATGTCCCATAAATATAAAGTAAAATGTTTATATTTAATTCGTATAAATACAATGAACCACCCAAAATTTTAATTTCAAAAAAATTTTGCATTTAAATTTAATTATGAGTTATTAACCAATGAAATCATACCACATAGTATTTTCTATGATTTATTTGGAATCGAAAACCAATTTGATTACTCATGAACAAGTGAAAAATCAATAAATCGACTGAAAACTGGGTAAATCATTAGGTTAGACCAAATCGATTCAAATCAATCTGGATCGGGCCAGCAACCCTAACCCCTTTTTCTTTCTTTTCTCTTCTTCCTCTCTCCTTCTCCCTATGCGCCGTTCTCAGTCTCCCTCTCTCCCTCAGTTCTCCTTCTCTCTCTTCCTTCCCTCTCTCTCGGTTTCTCTTCGTGCAACTCCGGCCACCACTGCAGCAGCAGCAACGCCCGTGTCTCCACCACGATCATAGCCTTCGATCGCGACCTCCAGTCCCGATCGCCGCTCCTCGCGCCACCGCTCGCCGTTCCAGCCGTCGTCCCAGTCTGCAGAGTCGAGGCGAGCCGCGATTCCTTTGCTTCGGTGGTTCGCAGCGACTTCAATGGCTCGGCGTCCTCTCTCTCTTCGTTCTGGCGAGTTTGGTTGAAGGCCGGTCGAATCGATTCTCCCCCTGCCGTCGTCAGTCACGCCTCGCCACCAACTGCTACTAACCGGCGTCGCTCCAGCTCGTGTCTCCCCTTCGATAGTCCCTCCAGCCTATATTTTGACTGACTGTGATTTTTGGGTACTGAAAATATTTTAGCTAATACTCAGAAATAATGAGTTATTTTATTAAATTTTGTGGACAGTTGATTTTGATATTTTTGGTAGTTGTTTGGTTCGTGTGATTTGGGTATTGTGGTAATTAATTTAATTATAGTATTTTAATTAATTATGGATATTAATAAATTATATAAATATTAAATTGGTTGATGATTTTAATTATTAGATTATCTAAATTATTTAAGGATTAACGGCGGCTAGACCAAATAAATTATTATGTAAGTTAATAGTTATTATTATTAATGGATTTTAGCTAGTTAGAAGATATCTGGTGTTGATTTGATTATTTGGTTGAATAAAATTAAAATAATTATTATGGATCATTTGGCAAATCCAAAGTAATTTTTGGTTAGGAATAAATTGCTAGATTCGTTGATTGCAGAATTGTAATAGTATTATTGAAGGGATTTTAATTAATTAGAGTAAATTTGTGGAAAAGGTGATTTGATTATAAGTCAAGTAATTAGAATAAATTGATAATGATTGATTCAGCGGAACTAAGTTAATTTTGGTTGGAGACAATTAAAGGATTTTAATTGATTAGAATAATTGTTTGTAAAGATCAATTTAGTTAGAAAAAGCTTTAATAAATTGAGCACATTTAAATCATGATTAAATAAATATATTTTTGAGGAAATTATTGGTAATTGCAAAATAGATTTTTGGTAGAACCCATTAAATATATATTGTAGATCAAATAGTAGAATTGTTGCTGTATTTTTTATTTGAATTAAAAGACTAAAAATTGAAGAATAAATAGGTTATTAAAGAGTTATAATTTGTCGGGCTAATTCGCGTAAATATATTTTTCAGGTTATTAAAATTAAGGTTTATGTAAATAAAAATAGAAATGTATCTTTTACAATTACTAAAAAATTAAGTAATTAAATATTAGAATATATATTAAATATAGGAATATATATTTTTGTGATTATGAAAGAGTAAGGATCAAATAAGATAAATAATTTATATAGTTGAAGAGTATATGGAGACCGTAAATAAATTAAATAAAAAAAATTTATTGATGGTTAAGTAACAATTATTTTTAAAATTAATATTTTAGTTGTTTAAAAGAATATAATCAATTTGTAGAAGGATTAATTTTGAAGTCAATCTAATATGATATGATTTATTGGAAATGAATTAAAGGTTTATTGTAATTTATAAATTAAAAGTTGAATGTGAATTATTATTTTGACAGTTGAATAATAAAATTAATGGATTGTCGAAGTGGAGGGACCGTGTGAAGAGTGTTCGGTGAGGTAAATCAATTGCGAAATGTTTTTCTATTTCTAGAATATTAGATTGTTATATTAAAATAAATGAGAAGTTATATTTTTAAAAGTTATGTTAATAGGAATTGAGAATTTAAGCAGATAAATATATATCACTAAATAAGTATATTGAACTAATTCTTTAATTTCTTAGTTAAGAAATTCAATTATCTAATATTATTTTTTTTATATATGTATTTTTTTAAATCGACTGAGTCTTTTTACCGCTCTAGCAAATTAAAATTCAAAATAGAGTTAGATTATTCTATTATCACTGTGAGTAATAATCAATTATACATATCATCATTTCAATACATGCATTTCATACGTATACTATACACCCTATATAATTTACATATAATCAATATTTGGTTTTTAACTTCATTGTTATTATATCACCGTTATTCATCTTATAAATATAATACTACATTTATACAATAATATATAATTACAACTTTTGATTACATTTATATATATGTATATATATTTTATCGTCAAAAATATTTAGCTTAGAAGGTAAGGGCCACCCTTGGCTCCTTCCTTCTATTACAGTCATTGAAGTAAAATATGAATTACTATGTAAAGATCATTTACTGTCATTGATTACATTTATATATTGCATGTAATTTATTATATTATTTGAGTTGTTGAATTAATTTGTAATGTAATAATAATGTGCTTTGTATCTAAGTAGAAATTAGAATGATGTGGATCATTATGGAACAGTTAGCCAAGTATGGGATATATATATATATATGAGAAAAGTAGGTCAATGGCCGATGGATGAATTTGTGACGCCATTTATCAATTTCCACATATTGTGATTATTTGAAGGTGATATATTTGAATGTGCTTTATGACATGTGCTTGTTAAATGTGTGTCAATTTCAAAAATTATGGAAGTATTTTGTTTGATTGTGTGGGTTATGCATTATTGTTTACTGAATTTGTGTCTCATCCCCCCCTTCATAAACTTTTACAAAAAATAAAAATTTGCTGATTATAAAGACTCTACTTCTTTTTCTATAGAGACTCAGTATTTTAATTTCAACTTCTGAAATGTTAATATATATATATCTATATACTGTATGATGTATTGAATGCTCCATATATATTTATTTGGTTACGCAGTTTATGATGATGAATATGCATTTGATTATCTAAAAATTAATGATGTCTTGGTTAGTGAACTTATGGAGTTATTTCCAGCTATATTGAGGATTTATGATTGAAGCAGTTTGTCCATGTTATGAGCAATGAGTTTTGTGAAAGATGTGTATATATATATATATATAGATACATGTCTGAGTTATGAATTATATGAGATATTAAAACTAGGCTAGGATTATTAATTGACTGTTTAATTGAATATCGTTATAATATAGGCTACTATTTCTAGAGTCAAATGCTTACAAGAATATATTTTTAATAATTTATACTTGCTATGAGTTTTGAGGACTTTAACCTTAGGTCTTGTATCACTCTGGTCCATGATTTCATATTGTGACATACAAATAATAAACAAATATATCTATGTGTATGTATATAACTTATCAAATTAAAATGAATATATATCTATATGTATGTATGCAGCTAATCAAACTAAATTCTAAAAATAAACAAAGAGGCCCATGAGATTATACAAAATATAAATAAAATTTATTCTATTAATTTATAAGTAGTGTTCATGGTAATGATGACCCTTTAATTGGTGAATCTATCTGTTTTTGGGAAGCTTTAAGTTGGTTAAAGATCTTAAATTTTTCCCCTATTATTATAGAAACAGATTGTCAAGTATTAATATCAGCATTACGTTCCTCGTTTATGACAATCTTATCGTATTTTTCAGTTTTGATTAATGATTGTAAGGCTCTATTACATAAGCTTCAGTTGGTTGATTATTATTTTGTTAAAAGGTCAGTTCAATTGGTTGATTATTGTTTTGTTAAGAGGTCAGTGAACTCTGCGGCTCACGTTTGTGCTAAAGTAGTTGGTTTTATGCCTGGTCTTTCATGAGGGTAAGCCCGCCGAATTTTTTATATGATATTTTATTGGCAGATTTGAATAATATGCGCTGATGCGCTATGCCAACATTTTTATAAAAAAAAAAATTTATAAGTAGAGATAATTAAGATTATATTTACCGTAAGAAAAAAATATGATTACAAACTCAATAATTTTAAATTAGTAAAAACTCAATGTAATAATGGTATGATATGATAAATTCCGAATTAAAATAAAATAAAATTTATAATATTAACATAATAAAAATAATAATTTGATAACTAATATATTATAAATTTTTTCTATTTAATTTAATTTATTCCTTACTTAATATCCCTATTCTCCAACTAAACATTTATTATTCCTCCAAATTTAAAATAGGACTAAATAAGCTGTTTTCCCAACTAATAGAGGACTAAATACGCAGTGATCAATATAAATTACTTGAAGGTCCACGCTTTGCGCGGGTTTATTACTTTATTGCTGTATTATATAAATAGTATTCAATATATTATTAATAAATATATTTTTCACGCAAGTTACATTATTAAGTTTATTAAAATAATATAAATTTTAATTAATCATGTCTAGCTATGTTTCAATTAGAGTTTATAATTTAAACAATTTAAATATCATGTTTTGTTCCCTTAAAAAATTAAACACTTTATAATTCTATATTAATAAAGTTTTATTATTCAAATCATTCAATATGAATAATATATAAATAAATATTATTTATAATTGAATTATTTAACATTAAAATATCATATAATAAATTATTATTAAATATTAAATAAAATATAGAAACATTAAAGAATATATATAATAATCCCAAATAAAACATATTTTAGTTTAATTTAATATATTTTATTTTATGAGTATTTTTCAAGTCAAATCAAAATAAATGAAATTAAATGAAAATTAAAATGAATCAAATGAAAAGAATTTATATTTTAAATTTTTTTCTCTCATTTTTTCAGCTTGCAATTTTATTATTTTTATACTAAAAATCAATATTCTAAAAACTAGACCTGTCAGTGAATCAGTGAAGATAGGAATTCACCGAACCGAAGATTCAATATAATTGAATTAAATTTTTATATATAATATTTTTAAATATATTTATTAAATAAATTAAAAATATAAATTTTAAAAATTTTGAACTCAAATAAAAAAATTTCAAATTTGGGTTTTGAAAAAATAAAAATTAGTAAATAATTTTAAAAACATAAAATATGAATAAATTTAGAAAAAAATTAATTACCATAAAATATATTATTATTTTTTATTTAATTAATATATTAGAAATTAGATTTATAAATAAAAAGGCTGAAAGATTAAATAATTAGTGGGCCTAATTTTTAAGAGGCTCAAATTAAAAAAAAACCTATAATTTTTAAAAAATATCTAAAAATTAAATTGAATCAGTTTTATCAATTCGGTTTAGGATTTTTTTGCCGATTTTCGTCCGATTTTTATCGATTCAATCCAGTTTTTTAACACCCGATTTTCAATGCAACTCGATCAGACCACAGTCCAATTCTCAATAGAACCGGTCAAACCGGCCCATCCGGTCTGATTTTCAAAATTAGGCTAAAAACAAATCGATTAAGATAAAAATATTAAAATTTAAATTATATTTGCCCGCAGTCTTTTATATATATAAAATTGATAACTACATAAATAGATGGATAAATACAAACATGAATTAAATAAATATAGTTGCCCACAATCTGGGTTTTCACCTTTTTAATTTCAAAGATAAGCATTCTTCACATCTTGAGCACAAACATTTTAGATTCATTGTCCAATATCGATTGAAGGATGGTCTTTTTTTCTCCCAAAATCTCTGTAATCTTCTTTGAAATCAAATGTCTCATCCTCTACTAAAGTTCATGATGTGAAAAAGCAAATGAAATAACAAAACAATATTTTATAACACAAACATAATCCTCATTCTATAAATATTTGAAATATTTTATTAAATTACTCAAGAGGTGAGACGTTTGGATCATCCGTATGCTGCATCATTTGCATGTCAAAGCGACCAATAAACATAGTTATTTATGGTCAAATAATTTACAGAATTATTCAAAAATTAAATTTCAAAACAACAATTGATCCTTAAATAAATTATTCCAATAAGAGCAAAATTCGACTAAGCTAATGCAATATAATTTATAAACAAACAATAAAAGAATGAGTAAAAAGCAAATGGTCGAATGCACACAACTCTAAAAAAACATAAATAGAAAAACATGGATGATGTTGTTATTGAAAAAGAAAAAACTCATTATTGTTGGTAAGAAGTAATTAGATTAAATTATTTAAAAAGAAATAGGAAGAAGAGAATAATTAGTAAAAAATAGTTAGATCAAATTATGTGAAGAGAAATAGAGAGAAGAGAATTACTTATTAATTATATTTTATAATCAACTAATAAATTACTAATAAAGTTTAAATTTTTCTAATCAGATTGAATTATTCTTAATGATATTTTAACCAACTAATAAAATCAAAAGTCTGTGGAGGCGTTTTAGGAATACAATGTCACCCTGCATTCGTACTTTATATATACTAATTTTTTTTTATAACGTGCTTTGTACGTTGACTATGCTCGTTATTGTCACGATCCAAAACCGTGGGCCGGACCAGCACTAGGACCTAGGTAAGCTTAAGGCCCCCGAGGCCCGTAGTAAGCCTAAACTATCAAAATTCATTCCTATCATCATTTGACTATCGGAATAGTAAGTCCATATTATGACATTATTCATACAATAATCAGAGTTATCAGTTCTGACTCAGCCTTAGTATTAAATACTATTCGCAACTCGAGCCCATATCCATTTAATAAAAATATATTCTCATATAAATATTTATTTGTCATAATATGATCAAACTATTCTTATATAGTCTCCAAATATTCAAAAAGAAACACTCCACAATTTATTAATAATCACATGATAATTTCTTTTACATAGCCAAATATTATTTAAACATCCTAACAGCGGAGTGAAATAAAATGTGCGGAAAGCCACAAATATTAACAGATAATTCATACTAACATGTTCGAATCTCTGCGGAGAAGGAAGCAGAGTCTTATAAACCAACGGTACTTTTATTTCCTAAAAAATGTTTATGGTAGGGGGGTGAGTTTCACTAAACTCAGTGAATAATAATAAATAATGCAAACTCACACATTCAAGCAGTATGCTTTCACAATATAATAAATGGGCATACTTCACAAGCACATGTCATTCATCAGCACCTTCAAACAAATCACATTCAAATATTCACAACATGTGGAAATTAGTCAGTGAAGTCACAAATCGACCTATTGGCCCCAGATCAATTCCATAATAATAATATATATAATAGGAAGTCGATCCCCCATACTTGGCCCACTGATCTATAGTGACACACGTCGTCCCAATTTCCACCCAGATATAAAAGCACATTATTTCACATCACAGTTATTCACAAATATATTCAATACAACAAATGCAACATATGAATGTAATCAAGGGCGAAAATTATATAAATTTAGAGAACCGAAATATTATATATCAAGACTAAAATTATAGAACTGAAATATTATATTTGAAAAATGAAGGATATCAATATAGCAATAAGAAATGATTCATGATTATTTAAATAATATGAAGAATATATGGTATGCATATGAAATGCATGTATGCAGGATGGTGTGCACCATTTATTATTACTCATAGTGACCGCAGAATAAGTTCAAGTC